>JAJOOO010005242.1:0-73900 GCA_029582685.1 Solanum piurae
TTTGCATGTTCAGTTCGAGCTATCCAGTAACTTACAGAAATTCAGTCATAATGTGTTAATTACTTAATCCATTGGGAGTAGCATAATACCTAGTTGGACTAGGGTTCAGCGTACCCAAATAGTCCCAGAACTACTAGCCACGTAGGTTGTAAGTACCCTCTGTGGGCATCATTTCAGTGATCACGCCAGCATACCTCTACACCTCTGGCAGGGTATATTGGGTCCTCTCGATGGGGCATATACATCAGACTCCATATTTAGATCATATGGTTTTATTATCGGTTATTAGTAGCTCCCACAGTTCAGTCAGATTCTATTGCATTGACCATTTATCAGTATATCCAGTATTCAGTTTCAGCATGTATAAATTGGTCACTGCATTCACTTATCTCAGCATTCAATATATGTATCATGTTCAGATTATATCATTACTTATTTGCTTTGTTCAGTTTTATGTTATTTCAGTTGTATTCTATCCTGCATGCTCAGTACCTTTCAAGTACTGACGCATACTCTGCGCTACATCTTCTCATGATGTAGGTTCAGGTTCTCAGCATCCAGATCACGATTAGATCGGTTCCCGATCTCCAGTTCAGCAAAATCAGTGGTGAGTCCTCATTCTCCGAGAACGATAGTCATGAGTTTCTTTTCAGTATTTTTAGTCCTTTAGTTTCAGTTTTGCTAGACTTAGTTGGGCCTTATCACAATATTTCTAGTCAGTTATAGGCTATTTTCAGACATAGTTAGATTCAGCTTAGTATTGAGTTAATATCTTCTTTGTATTAAACTCATCAGTTATCATTTATCTCAGTTATAGTATATGAGTATTCCCCATATTTTCATTTTAATTATGATTTAGCTTCAGCATCAGTTTATTATCTTTAGTATGCTCATGATCATGCCAGCAGGGTTAGCTTGGGATCACTTGTGGTCCTAGGTCCCGTGTCCGCATCTCGGGGGTAGTCTCGGAGCTTGACATTAAGGATAACTTATCTTATGAGGAGATTCCTTTTCAGATTCTAGATCGCCAGGTTCGCAAGATAAGGACCAAAGAAGTAGCATCAGTCAAGTAGTTCATGAGTCTTTTCCATTTTCAGCTTTAAATGCTTAAAGACTTGAGTGGCCTTTTTGGCCGGTTGAATGTTTCTTTTAAGACATTCTAAGTTTATTGCATGAGTTTATCTTTTGAGATTGTTTCATGTTATTTAAGTCTTCTGCTAAGAGTTAAGTCAGGTCAAGGGTTCGTTTGGGGCCAGCAATAGTTCTCGAGTGCCAGTCCCACCCAGGGTGTAGGCTCGGTGCGTGACATTAAGTAAGAATAAAGGTTTTCTTGATCAAACTATTAGCCATAGAGAATTTAGACCAAACTATTGATAATAGGAGATTTTTAGACCAAACTGATGACTAAGATAATTTTATTCAATTTCATATAATTAAGGTTTTTTTTTGTTCTTTTAATAATATGTATAGAGGAAATAAGTATATTTATGCAGACCTGCCATTTGCCAATGTACATTATGATTAAAGAAAAATAATCATAATGTTGTCTTCAAGGTAGTGATGTTTCTAATTTATATGCCAAGATCAATTAGTAACCCACCACCATAAAATACCATTACACCAAAAAAAATTAATTAGTTTATTAAGTGCATGAATCAATAGTTTACTCTTTCATTGATCAATATGAATCATTGATAAATTCTTAATCAATTACTAATTAAATTATTCTATTCCATTTTAAAAATAAAAAAAACAAGTGGGGTACTGAACAAACACAATTAATCTTGTTCTCCACTTTGCAATATTAAAAATATAAATCAAGTCAAATAGAGGGGGAAACAAAATGTGAGACCCAGAAACTAAAAACAGTTGTGCATATTCTTTAGGTTCAGTTTCACCAATGAAAGAAAAGGCATAGTATAGTATTGGTTTCAAAGTTTTAAATTATCAAAATTCAAGTTGGAACCATTAAAGGATGTGGTGCAACAAATGTGGTTACCCCTTCTTTAATCAGAGGATTTGAATTCGAATTTGAGTATGGAAAAATTCTTAATAGAGAATGCTCCTCCTGAATGGGGCCCTATGCAATACGAATTTAAAAAAATAGTCGGACTCCAATACGAATACCAGACGCCGATGAAAAATTAAAAGAAAATTAAAACTCAAGTTGGAGAAGTATGAATTGGAAAAGGGAAAAAAAAACTTTAGGCTCATTGTCGTGATTGTGAGATATTAAAAAGTTTGTGTTTCACCTTTTCTTGAGGACTAATGATGACCACTTTAATACTTTATTCTTTATGTAAATGTGAGGGTTTATACGGTAGTTAGGAAAAATACATAAAATATCCTCCAAAATAGTTCGATTTTGTCCATTATATATGAAGATATTGTTGGAATATAAAAATAAGCAACATAAGTAAATAGTTAGGATAATTTGAATGTAATATAGAAATACATAATTATAGATTTTAATCAAACATAAAATTGATTGATGGTTATCTTTTTAAAGCGTGACCACGATTGCAGATAGCACTTTCAACCACGAGCAAATCCGTTCACACAATTGTTTTCCAGTTCCACGGTCTTGTTCTGCGTAATCTAAATTATATCTGAATATGTGAAATGCGTATGGACAAATTTCTCACCGAAGAAAGTGAGTAAAAACTTTCCCTCCTTGATAGATATGAAAATATTTCATCACAGATGAGAGCATGTTAACTGACCCTGTCCTCTAGTGTCGTGATCCAAACCGACTATGTACATTGTATCGATTTGGCGTTGGTCTTCCTTACAAAACCAACCATGGGCATGACCAATGACATGAGGAGGAAAGAGATGAAAAAATGTCGAAGATGATGATGCAAGTGAAACTTTTGGCTAAACATATAAACAAAAGTGTGAATGCCATTGGATCATATGGGGCAGCATCTCATGAGGAAGAGGCTGCGTATGCGTCTTAATTTTATCTTGCCTAGGTACCAACCAAGGTTCTTGGCGTCCTTGAGAAGAAAATCAAGGATGGACAATGGAGAGATCGAGATAGAAATAGGAAGTGTCATGTTAGTCGTAATAGAATGCGTGATAGATACAACCATCGATGTTCAATCCCTTGCTTTCTCAAAAGGCTACAGAGATCTGCCTATATAACCAACCAAATGAGTACTGCTAAAAAGGTTTGAGTCAACAGACAATGGGGTCAAAAATGATGTATCAAATCTGACCCAAACAATGAACTCTCATTTCGCTTCGATCAATTAGATCTCAAATGAACCATCTCTCGGTGCAAAAGAATTCAAGGGCCAAATGCTTGCTTCCTAGTGACATCTTCGTAATCCTAACAATGATGGTCATTGTATGACAATAGTTACTAGAAGTAAAAAGTTGCTTGATCATGTGAATGTTTACCCACGAGGGTTGTGAATAAAAAGGAAAGATGACAATCAATTCAAAAAGTTTGTTTAGAAAATTGTTTGTCAATATATCATTGGTTGACACACTCTTGAAGATGCCGAGGTATACTAAATTCATGAAAGAGTTACTAAAGAAAAAAGAGTTGTTGATATATGGGCACGGTGGAGATGTCACCGTTGTTGATATGGGCACGGTGGAGATGTCACATCATTCCAGTGTTGTCATGGAAAGTAACTTAGCTCCAAAGCGAGAGATTCTGGGAGTTTTTACAGTTTCGTGCACCATTAGGATGTACTTATATAACAAAGCATTATGTGACCACGGGGCATTTGATGTGTGCAAACCACCAGATAAGTGTAGGATGATGTCAGTAATTGAATCCATGAACAAAGTTGGTTGTGAGGTACTTACATCACACTGCTATATTAAATCAAGTGCTTCTTGAGAGGCAACCCAAGAATTTTTAAATTCCTTTTTTCTTCAATTCTTGTTCTTTTTTATTTGTTTGGGCATAATATGCTACCATTGATTTCTCCATTTCTATGTTTCTATTGACATACTATATCTACATATCTGTGTTAGTAATATTAACAAAAGGATAATCTTTTTTAAAACTTTGTCTTCTATTCTAAATGATACTTTTAGAATACACATGATGAACGTTATACATGTGACTTGTGAGATATCTCATGATTTTGTTTATTCTTGAATAGTTATAATTATTTTCATTAATGACATATAACTAGTGCCAGGAATTTTTACAGGAATGCAGAAAAATGTATTTTGAATGTTATACATGTGATATTTCACATGAATTTGCTTATATCTTAAACCGTAATAATTGTATTTTTGAACGACAGAAAAGTAGGTGTGAATTTTTTTATAGAAATGAAAAAAAACAAGGTGTTCTAAATGTTATTGTAGTCACTTAAAATTTATTAAATATAAATTTATAAAGTGATTCGGATTATATATTAAATTCATGAATATATTAGTCCAAATAAATATTATGGATTAATATAATTGAGTTAATTATTTAAATCTAATAAATATAGATTTATTTAAAGCCCGCTCCATAAAGCCCATATGGCATGTCACTTAAATCTGATTGGCCGAAGGGAATCCTATTCCTATCACAACTCCTCTATTTAAAATTATAAATAGGAGTCCTCATAATTCAGAATAGAGAACCAAGAATTTGAACAAGAAGCTAGAGAAAGCTCGTGGATCAAAAGCCACAATTTCTCTACAAGTTCAAGAATTCAAGTGTTCAAGTTCAAGATTTGAAGAAGTCAAGATCAAGTTCAAGAAGACCACCGGATTCAAGATCAAGCTCGAAGCCCTTGAATTCAACTAGAAAGTCAAGATCAAGAAAAAGTTCAAGTCAAGATCAAGTTCAAGTTCAAGTTCAAGATCAAGAAAAAGATCAAGATCAAGATAAATCTCAAGTTCAAGATCAAGCTCAAGAGCCCTTGAATTATATTTGAAAAGGCGAATTCAGAGGAATTATAGAGATTGTAACACTCGCACTTGAAATAATAAAACAATTATTGCTATAATTTTTCGTTCTTGATTATTGTTTTCTCTACACGAATTTTATTCTCTACAGTTATACATGTGATATTTCACATGACTTGTTTTTATCCTTAACGGTAATAATTATATTTGTGAATGGCATAAAAGTAGGTGTGATTTTTTTTTTTTTGTACAAGTCCCAAAAAATAAAAGTATAGCCCTCTTCTAATATTAGGAGAACTCTTATAAATGCTACGAATTTTTTGATATATTTGCAATATTCCTCTTTATATTGAGTTGGTCAATACTACACCACTTATCAATTTTAAACATAAGTTATTCATCCATATACAAACAGAGAATATATATATATATATATATATTCTTTGAAGATGAATTATTGAGGTGTGTTTAAGAAGTTTGTTTGATGTTGGTAGACCATGACAAACAGTTTTAATTTTTACTAAGGTGATTGAGTTGCTAGAGTCTTATGAATATAATAAAGGTGATATGACTGATATCTCTAACAAATATTATTTGACTTAACTAAATTTTATCTAATTTCCTTAAAAATGATTCTTCTTGTTTGAGGATTATAAGTCCACTATATTCTTTTAAGAGATATGACTTCTATATTCATATGACTAACAATTCAACAATCTTAGTAACAAACTTTTTATCATGATCTACCAACATTGCATGAACTTCTTAAATAATACCATAAACAAGACATCATTATCCACATTTTACGTGTTTGATAATGAAAGTTAGATATCTACTACATTGCTCTAATTTTTTTGCATTTTTTTTTCGTGTTGTTGTGTTTGGTGGATGGTTGACACAGCTACCAAGGAGTTTTGGTAGGTGTCATTACAACCTTTGGCGGCTCCATTCCTTTTCATGCGAAATAAATATGGTTCCTCAAAATATGTATCGACAATCACCAGTTGAACAAAGTCATCATAAAGAATAAGTATCATCTTCTTAGAATTGATGACTTGTTCGGCAAGCTTTAAGGTGCCACTTATTTCTCTAAGATAAACCTTAGATTCGGCTATCATAAGTTGAAAGTTAGAGAAAGTGATATCCCCAACACAAATTTTAGGACCTGCTACGATGATTTTGAATTTATTATCATATTTTTTGGTTTGATTAACACTCCCGTAGCACTTATGGACTTCATGAATAGAGTGTTTAAGCATTATTTGAACATGTACATTATTGTATTCATTGATAACATCCTAATCTACTCCAGAAGTGAGGAGGATCATGATAGTCATCTTAGAATATTATTCAAACTCTTAAAGACCGCGAGTTATTTAAGTGTGAATTTTGGTTAAGGTCTGTGTCATTTTTAGGGCACATGGTATCCAACGAAGGTATTCAGGTTGACTCTCAAAAAATAAAAGTTGTAAAGAATCGATATTAGGAGTTTCTTGAGTTTGCCTAGATATGATAGAAGATTCATAGAAGGATTTTCTTCCATTGAATCTCTTTTGACTAAGTTGACCTAGAAGAAGGCTAAATTTCAATGGTCTGAGGCTTGTGAGAAAAGCTTTCAGGAATTGACAACTCATTTGTTTACTTCTCTAGTGTTGATCTTACCAAAAGGAATAAAACATTTTGTTGGGTATTGTGATGCATCCACAATGGGCCTTGGTTGTGTTTCGATGCAAAATGGTAAGGTTATAAATTATGTGTCCAGATAGCTTAAGACCCACGAGAGAAATTATCCCTTTCACGATCTCGAGTTGGCAATTGTAGTATTTGGACTGAAGATTCGGCGTCATTATCTTTATGGAGTGCATATGGATGTATTCACTAATCACAAGACTCTCCAATAAGTTTTTAGTCCAAAGGAATCGAACCTTAGATAGAGAAGATGGTTAGAATTGCTTAAGAATTATGAAATGAGTATCATCTCCCACCTAAGTAAGGATAATGTTTGTTGATGCTATTAGAAAATCATCTATGAGATGCACCTCTCATTTAGAGATGGGAAATAAAAATTTGGGTAAGGAAGTGCATGTCACGACCCAAAAATAGACATGACGGTACTTGTCTTTTCCCATCAAGAAAAGTTAACCTCAACTCAATGAAAACGAAAGAAATGCAGGAAACGATAAAGCAAGAACAAGACAAAGGCGGAAAATGTAACACCCCAAAATTTTTTGAGCTAAGACTCGAACCATTCTTCGTGTGTGAATAAGATTTTATCAAGAAATTTTAAATTTTCTTAGGTGTTAAGGTCACTAGATGTAGCACCTTGAGTCCAAAAAGAACTGAATAGAAATTCATTCAAGTCATCTGTAAGTTCTTTTAAGTTTTGAGTCAACTTCAAATGACCATAACTTTTATTACATAATGAGTTAGGTGGCCCATGAAGTATCAAATCAAAGATCTTTGAGTCCTCTTTCCAATTCCACCGAGTTTGCTAAAATCCAAGTTTGTATGTGGGAGATATACCTGTTTGAGTGCAGCCTCTCTAGTTTAGGGCTTTAGAGAGAAGATTCAAGAGGAGAAAAAGTTCAAGGTTCCGAGTATTCATCCAAGATTTCGCCAAGAACCTAGTTCTTTGAGGTATGTAAGTTCTCATAGTGTTGGGTTCTTTCATCCACACGCCAATCATGTGATTTTCATCCGTAATTATGTTCTTAAGGTTGAATGATTTGAGTTCTTGAGGAGTTCTTGAAGTTTTAGCTTCATTCCTTGTTAATGGAGTCTTGTTGAGTTCTTGAGGTGATGATCTTGCAAATGAGTGTAATTCTTGAGGGATTTCGAGTAGTTTTTCATGTAATTGTGTCGAATTAATGAATCTAAGGAAGCTTGGAATGAACCAATCGATTCTAGGTGAATTAGGCCCCAAAATCGAGAAGAAAATTCATCGGATTATTCTGGAAAAAGGCTGGGGCGGCGCCCCCCGGATGCGCTACGAGGGCTGGCGTGGGGCGCCAGCAGTGCGCCATAACTAACCTCCAATAGTTGGAGGCCTGACGCGATGCGCCACCCCTGAGCCCGGAGCTCCAGGCCATTTTCTTCTCTGTTTTCCTTTGAATCAACTTTCATTCCCTTCTTAATACTAACTATCTAAACCTTCATAAATCATTGAGAGATCCTTCATATATCCTAAGCATGTCTCTTAATTTCACTTTTCAAATTAGTGTAAGGTTTGAGAAAACCTTTGAGTCCCCTTTTGAGAAAGTCTTTGAGTCAAGGTGAGAATTCCTTTGAAATTAACTATAGCTTTAAGCTAAATTTTGAGGAAGTAAGCATAAGAATGAGAAGAGTTGTACCCATGAATTTTATGTTGTCATATAGACCCTTGAGTCGAGTCGTTCATGTCCATAATTCTGCATGAACTCTATGAATTGAGTGTTCTTGAGAGGAATAATATCTTCGAGTTCAGAATTCTTGAGTATTGAGTTCCTAATCCTTTTTTGAAACTATATTCCTAATTATGGGATTACTATATATTATTCATGGAGGTCCTAAAGTTGAGTCGTTCATGCCCATAATTTTGCATGAACCCTGTGAGTCGAGCATTCTTGAGATGAATTGTATCATTGAGTCCTTGATATCTGGAGTTATTGAGTTCCAAGTATTGAGTTCTATACATGGTTATTGAAACCCTTGAATTGAGTCGGTCACGTCTATAATTCGGCATGAACCCTATTTTGAGAAGTATTTTACAATTATTTATAATATGTTAAAGACTTGAGTAAATCATTGAGAGTCTTAGGAGAGTCAAGTTTTATTTTTCAAAATGATTATAAGGGAACTAAGTATTCCCAAGAGTATATACTTTTACATTTAACACGGAAGGAAACTTCGATTTCCAAATGAGTTCTTGTGGAGTTTTTTTTAGCACTATCTCTTTTAAAAGAACCTTTTGAATAATAATCTCAAAGTTTCAGGATGAGGAAATGTTTTTAAACATATGAGCATGAGTTATATCATTGGGAGTAGTATTGAACACCGATATGGGGACGAGTTCAGACAACTCAAAGTCCTCATAAACCATGTATGCCAACATGGGTAAAATGGTCATACTTTTTATATGATTCCTAATTGCTTTTTAAGCATAGCTTAGTAGATCCACTTAGTTGAGGATGTCTTATACTCTGACATGGTATAGGAAAGTTCCGGCAGTAAGTGCGAGACTTTGTATCATCACATAGCTCATAGTGATGGTTGTCAGTTAGAGAATCTCCCAAATAGGAGTTATTATTATATTCTTACATACAATTGAGTTATTATTGTAGTTTTACATACAATTAAGTTATTATCTACTTTTTCAAAGTTTTCCATATATTGCATCTTTTATTGTTGCTTTATTCTTGAGTTGAGTCTCTTTGAATTGAGTATCCTTGAATTGCGTCGAGTACCATTGAGTTGAGTATCTTTGAGTTGAGTATTCTTGAGTTGAGTCGACTTGAGTGAGATAAGACGAGGTAAGTATGTTCCCTTTTTATAAGTTCAAGCTTATGTTTATGCTTTAGAATTCCCCTTACATGCTCGTACATTTAATGTACTGACGCCATTTGGCCTGCATTTTTTTATGATGCAAATATAGGTATTTAGGGTCATCAACAGACGCTCCGTTGATACCACTTGCAGTTCCAGTTAGCTTTGTTGAGCCTCCTTGCTTCCGACGGGTTCACTTTTACTTTCAATTTGCTAGGATGTCGCGGGTCTTGTCCCGATAATCTTTCTATAATAGTAGAGACTTCATAGATAGTTCAAAGGTCGAAGAGTCAATCAATATTTTCTTTGTTGTTGGAATGTTTTGAGGTCACGAAACATTTAACTAATACTTGTTAAATTATTTCACACAATTATTGGAGTCGAGTTTAAATTGAGTTTTAAATTATTGATGCATTTGTAGTTCCATTTTGCTTGATTAAGTCTTCCACTGAGTAATGAGTCAGGCCAAGGGTTCACTTGGGAACCAGCAATAGTTCTCGTTTGCTAGTTACGTCCAGGGTATAGGCTCGGGGTGTGACAGAAAACTTATTCATTCTAAATAATACCCCAAAATATGGTTGTCACGTGTACAAGCCACTAAAGTAAATACAGAATTTGAAAGATAAATATAGGTCGCAGTTTTTGTTTCTCAAGTGGAACAAAGCTTTTAAAAAAAAAAAAAAGGACCCTCCAGGATAACAAGCAGCTACCTCTCAGATCCTTCAACGAGTCTCGACAGTAAGAAGAGGAAGAAGAAGACCACACGGGTCCGGGCTCGGAACCTACACAAGTGTAAAAGCAAGGGGTGAGTACCAACAACACGGTACCCATCAAGCAACCTACTAAACAAAGCAGCTAGCTAGAAATTAAATACCTCTTACACTCCAACCGAACCTCCTCAAACTACAACCTACACATAAATCATCCCAACCTAGCAATTCTACAATACACGGCTCACAAGGTCAATATTCACAATTCAACAATTAAAATAAGTCAATTTCAATGACAAATTGTTCAGTCACATGCAACAAGTACATCAATCTCAAGTATCAAGCAAGTCACGCATAAGCATCATATGCATCAAGTCACAATAATCAATTTCTCATCGGAATAATATCACTAGCCGGAACCATTTCCCATTGACTCTATATCAAATCACTAGCCGAAACTATTTCCATCAGTTTTACATCACTAGCCGGAACCACTTTTCATCGGCTTTACATCTCTAGCCGGAACCATTTCTCATCGGCTTTACATCACTAGCCGAAACCATTTCCCATCAGTTTTATAAACACTTGTAGAAAATGACTTCGGTATCACAACACTCGCCAAAAAATACCTCGACATCATAACACTCGCCGACAAATACCTCAACATCATAAATTATCACATGTCTTATCACGGTGTTAACAATCAATGCATACAAGAAATATCACACCGCACGGAAGAGAAAACCAATCATACAATTCAAGTCCATAATCATGCTTTCAATTATTTCATCAATCAATCAACAAAGGTCACAATAAGGCAATTCACATCATCATGTTCATCGCATAGCACTTTTCATTTCAACCTTTTTTGTTTCATTTAGATGTATCACGTGGACAATTTAAACCCTTCACCTCATCCCCATTACTCCAAATACACAAGTAACGAGGGAAGTACACAAATTTTACTAGAATATGAGGGTTAGGAAGCCACTTTCCTTAAATCAATTAACAATCAATCCAAAGCTTGAGTTTTTCCCTTCCGAATTACTTTCAAAGCCACATAATCTATAACAATCAAGTATCCCATCGAAAACAATAATTCTCACATCAATTATGTAAAGAAATGTGTCAATCAACTCAAAACTCAATTTCAAAATGAAGGTTTGAATCCGGAAAAAAATACTTGAAATGATGTTCAAGGATTTAGGAATTCATTAGAGAAAACCATTTCAAAAAAGGAATCAAAACCACTTCAAAATCACCGTTTTACTAAGTTCTTGGGTTATTGAAAATAACCTCAAATTTCTCATTTCAAAATCTTGATTTGAACACATAAATCCATAAATAATAGTGGGTAATTGAAGATTTAGAGTTAAGAATCGTTACCCAAAAGATTTCCCTTCAAAATATGGTCCAAATCACCACCCTAAAGCTCCTAAAACTCAAAAATAGTGAAATGAGGTTGAAACCTTGATTTTAGGAGAACATTCTGCCCAGGTCTCAATTGCTCATCGCGATCGCGACCTAGAGTCACGTGATCACGATAACTAAAAATAGTCACCTCATTAAATTTGACCATCGCAATCGCAGCAAGACCCACACGATCGTGATGCACCGAAAATTAGTGCTACGTGATCGCGACGAGAGAGCCTCGTGATCGCGATGACCAAAATGGTCATGCACCAGAAACCAGCCAAACTCATAATCACCGAAAAGACCCTCGGGATTCATTTGGAACCCTGTGAACATAACCTATATATGCAAATCAATTATACTCGACAATCTGGACTCAATGGAGCCATCAAAACATGAATCTGAGGTCTCTTTGATCCGACATCCGTGAAAATCACAAGAAACTAACTCAACACCTAAAAAAGGCTAAAACAAGCTCGAGACTTCTCAAAAATCAACCAAGACCTCACATATGCCTTAAGCATCCCTCGTATCCAACAGAACTCTCAAAATTTCGATCCGAGCATCCAAACCCCGAATGTTGACCAAAGTCAACCCAAAGACTAAATTTTCACAAATTCACAACTTAGGACCTCAAATCCTCAAAAAGACACTGAAACCAACAACTCTCACTTATTAGATTTCACCTTTCAGGTCTGATGGAATCGATAAAATTCCATTCTGACACTCAAAACTTCAAAAGACACCGAAAACCACTTTCTTAACAACTTAGTCTTTCAAACTCAAAACTCACCAAATTCTCAACTTTTAATTCAAAGTTCAAAACTCAATCATAGAAGACTCGGGGTCAATCATGGAAGGAAAAAAAATGGTAATTTCTACGAAAAAATAAAAAATGACCGACCAGATCATTACAGTGCACATGCTTGCACTTTAGGGGCATGTCTTTTAGCTTCGGAGGATGATAATGCACTTTTTTCATAATGGGGTTGAATTGCTCCTAGTGATGGAGGTCGAAGAAAATTAGCAAAATGACCCCATATTGCTCCAGTTAAAGGAAGAAGTTCATAAGCAAAAGGATATGGTGTTTGAACAAGGGGGAGATGATGTATTGAAGGTAAGAATCCTTCTCTCATTTCAGATTCAACACTAATGCTTCTATTTGAGCGTTTTATTTCCCTCATAATGTCTATGCCTTGTGTTTTCCTTCTAACGGTTGTGATCTCGAAAGAAGTTCAGTCAGAGAAGTAAGTTGAGTTTGCTATTCAGTTCAGGAAGAATGACCTTAAGGGGTGATATTATAACACCTCATGTCTATGACAATATTTTTTAAACCGTTGTAATAGATATCTTTATCGTAGGTCTAATTTCTAGTAGTGTTTGTAGCTATCACTTTTTTCAGTAGAACATAGTTGGGAGTCATCAATCAACTTCAAATGGAATTACTACCCTAAAAATATTTGGTCTAATTTCAATAGATAATTTATATAATGATTTTGTATATTGATTGGACAAATAAAAGCAAAGGAGATACAAAAATCTTCAATGAGGCAACCTAATGTTAATAATTTAAGGTTCTTAATTAGGTTGCCTAAATGAATAACAAGATGAATGAAAAGTCATCCCAATTTCTTATATACAAACATAATATAGTTTTTATTTATTTATAGATGGCAATTTTGCTTCTATTTGAGTGTTTTATTTCCCTCATAATGTATATGCCTTGTGTTTTCCTTCTATCGGTTGTGATCTCAAAAGAAGTTCAGTTCAGAGAAGTAATTTGAGTTTACTATTCTAGTTTGGTCATCATTAAAGTAAGAATGCCCATAAGGGGTGATACGTAACAACTCAGGTCTATGACAATATTTTTTAAACCGTTGTAATAGATATCGTTATCGTAGGTCTAATTTCTAGTAGTGTTTGTAGCTATCACTTTGTTTAGTAGAACATAGTTGGGAGTGATCAAGCAACTTCAAATGGAATAACTCATTTATTTTCTCCTACCCTAAAAATATTTGGTATAATTTCAATAGATTTATATAATGATTTTGTATATTGATTGAACAAATAAAAGCAAAGGAGATAAAAAAAATCTTCAATGAGGCAACCTAATGTTAATAATTTAAGGTGCTAATTAGGTTGCCTAAATGAATAACAAGATGAATGAAAAGTCATCCCAATTTCTTATATACAAACATAATATAGTTTTTATTTATTTATAGATGGCAATTTTGCAAAGTAATAGTCCCAAATAAGCTTGATGAATGAATAATAAAAAATAAAATAAAAGAAACACACCTAGACTATAGATTCATAAAGGACAAATTTACAATATGCAAACAAAAATTAAGTAATTTCATTTTTCTCTCACTTATTTTTCTTTTTCTTTTTTTTTCTTTTTTTTCTTTTGTAGTAACCCCACATCATGGTTCAATTTATCCTCCACCATGACAAAACAAAATCATATACCCAAAGTATATATATAGTCATGCAATATGCATCCAATATAATCAAAATTTCCATATTATGATCATGAGCTTATCAATCAAAAATACTTTTTTATCTTGAAGTATGCATATTGTCAACTTCATTAGTTGCAACATTAGAGCTGAAATCACCTTTCTCTTTTACTTCATCAATCCTTTCAACTGCCTCTTTTATATCCCATCTCTTCTCCACATCAACCTCACAACAACTTAGTCCAATCTTCAATAACTTCATCATTTCACTTTCACAATCTTTTGTTCCTTTCATTTCTTTATCAAACACTTCTTTCTCTGATGATTCATCTCCAAGTGTAGTATTCACCCAAGTCGCTAAATCATCGCTATCTTGTGTTCCTTTGCCTAAAAGATTTGAAGGGAATTTTCCAGTCAAGATCTCAAGGATTAACATACCAAGTGTCCAAACATCAGTTTTTCTATTGATTTTGCCTGGTTGTTTCAACTCTGGTGCTTTGTATGAGATCATGTGTTCATGTGCATGTTCAGCATTTACTACTGGTAGTAAAGCATAGTCTGTGAGAACTGCCTCAAAGTTTTCAGTTAGAAGAACATTTGAAGACTTGAGATGACCATGAGGTGATGTTAAGCTTGGTAGCTCATTGTAAAGGTATAAAATTCCTTTGCTTACTCCTTTCACAATTTTCAAACGAGTTGGCCAATCAAGACTTTGGTTACCACGTGATTTGCTATTACCTGAAAAATCAAGAAAAGGTGGTCAAAACTATGAACAAAATATTACAACATTAGTTGTATATTAACTTGACACAGGGATTAAGAAGCAGTAATTGAGAGGGATCACTCTTATTAAATATAAGTTATCTAAATATTGAAAAAAATTGAATAGTATTTAATAGTAAGAGTAAAATAGATATAAAATGCTAAATTATTCAATGATTTTATAAACTGGACAGATACTGTTAGACATCCTGATATACTATATTGGATAAGTAAAGATGGACGGAGGGAGTACATCCTTCCTTTCAATTTAAGTGTCTTTAAATGAAGTACAAAGTTTAAAAAAATAAAGATTTTTTTTTTAATCTTGTGGTATTAAACTTAATAGGTAGAATTTCACAAATGGAGAACTTACTAAATATAGAAAACGATGCACTTTTTAGAACAGAACAAGAGTGAAAGTAAGACACTTAAATTGGGACGGAAAGGATAATTAATACTATTTTATTTCTTTAGTTGGTTTCAAAAAGAATGTTTGTTTCCTCTTCTTGTTTTCAAGAAACTTTTTAATTCCAACTTTGCAGATGACATTTTTCATACCACAAAATTAAATTAAAGGATATTCTGATACATTTTACGTATATTTAGTCTCAAAGGTCTTGTTTATTTTCTTAAACTGCATGTCAAGTTAAAACGAGACAAACAAATTGAAACGAAAGAGAGTAGAGATAGGCGTACCATGAAGATAAACAGCAAGGCTGACATTGTTGACATACTCAAAGACAAGAAGCTTCTCCTCTTTCCTATAATAGAAAGCAATAACAGGAAGCAAGTTCTTATGACTCAATCTTCCAAGCCTTCTCATATGTTCATGGAAATCTTCTTTACCAACTTTATTCATATGTCTAAACCTCTTAACAACCATGACAGGACCAGTACTAAGTGCAGCTTTGTAAGTTGAACCAAACACTCCACTTCCCAATACTTCAGCAGAGGCTTTCAACAAATCAGGTAAGTCAAATTTCTCAATGTCATCTTTCAAGAATAGAAGTTTTTGTCCAGCAACTTCAGCTCTTTTACCGCCATCATTAGAAGAGCGATCAGGAGTAGATGCAGCTGATGATTGACCTTGTTCCATTTTGTTTAGATGATCATGAGATTGAGGGATTAGTTTTTGGTCTTGACTTGTTGGTGAGGAAGAACTTAATGATGATCCTCCAAGTACTACTTCTTGTTGGTGATTCTTCTTGCGACGATTGATTAGTGCAAACACAATAATGCCTATCACTACAACTACTATAACCACAATAAGGGCAATCTTCCAACCTGATGACGATGACGATGATGATGATGATTCTTGCTTCTTTTGTTCATCTTCCTTATTGCATGATTTTGCTAAAGGAGGACCACAAAGACCATCATTGCCTGTTTTATAAAGAAGAAAAATACTTATGTTTAGTTAGTTAATATATCAATACTGAATTTGGTTTCACTAGTTGTAATCACATATAAAGACGAACTACGTACATCATATTAAGCCATAGTCTAAAAAATCGCGTACCTGTTACAGAAGTTTGTTCATGATTTTTAGGAAGAATTTTCTATGAAATCCTTTCACAAGAACTTGAAAGAAGAAGAGAGGATTGTCTATTAAGACAATTCTTTTATAATTCTAAAGGGATACAACTTTTCAAAAATAATCTGAATAGTTGTGTCTCTTCCCTTATTATTTACATGGATCCGAGTTGACACACATGGATGACCCCAATCTAATGATCTTTTGTTTATTAGGTAGTCATTGATATAATGTTTTAATCTTGTTGAAATCATTAAGAATAATTGTTTGGTTATGATGAAATTAAAAGAACATGATGATGATGATCTAGGATTGGAAGACAAACATGGTATAATGATAAACAAAAAAAGTGTTAATTCATTGGACACAATAATTAATATTGACAAGATGAAATATAACAAAGGAAAAGAGGAATACCATCATAAGCAGGAAAATATAGATGTGAATAGGAAGGAGGAATTGGACCCTCAAACTTATTGTTTTGAATATTCAACTCCCTTAGATTTGGCATATCACCAAAAATAGGAGGGAGTGGTCCTGTAAATTCATTATTTGCTAGGTGAAGTTTCTTTAATGAATTCATCCCTTCAAAGATCTTTTGATCAATTGGACCAGAAAACTTGTTATTTGAGAAATAAGCACTCTTTAATGCAGGCAATTTATTTAACATTGGTAAGGAACCTTCAAATTTATTTTTGAAAACACTTATGGTTCTCAAATTTGGCAAGTCTTTAAGTATGTCCAAATCAATGGTACCACTTAACCCAAGATTTTCAAGATTCAAACCATAAACCTTTCCACTTTCGCAAAATAGATTGTTCCATTTAGGCTTATTGTTCTCTTTGATGCAAGGTGGTACATTAATATCCCACGTCGAGAAGGGATCTCCATCGAACTTTAATGATTGACGAAACTTGAGAAGAACCTCAGGCTCTGATAATTTTCCCTCTGTCACAAATGCTAATGAACACATGATGATAACAAGGAGGAGGACATGTTTGTTTTTGTTTTTGTTTTTGTTTTTGTTTTTGTAGTTTTTTTGTGTTATTTGTGATGCCATGATTGCATAGAGAAGAGAGACAGTCTTCTTTATTTTTTTAAACTTTTTTGTTTTTTTTCTGGTGCGCGCACTTGCAGGTGCGCGCCCTCTCAAAGGGCTCCTACAAATGAAAGAATGCTACCTTTTTATGTAGTTTTGAAGCCAAAAGAAAGGTGGGAGAAAGAATAATATTTTTTGGTGCATACAGGAGAAAGCACAAGACAACAAGTTTTGAGAGTTAGTTGGAGAAATAGACAAATGTGAAGAGGGGAATGTCAAGTTGACATAGTCCTCTCTTTTTTTCATAAATCACTCAGAAAACTACGCTTTACCCTTTAAACTCTTTGAATCACCTTCTTTTTGAAGTTTCACTACTTTTATAATTAATAATAAATTATAACAACTTTAATCACTTCTATATTATGATATATTTTTTACATTATTACTATTCACTATTGGATTTTTACATTCATTATTACCAACTTCAACCTTCCTTTTATATATTCAAATCGACGTTGTGAGCGAGCTCACCTAGATGGAGTTTTTTTAGATGACCTAATAATATGAATAATTACGAGAGCATAAAAGTTAAACACTTCATTTATAAGTCTGACACAATTGTATTTGACGTGTGTTATCTCGTATAAATTATATTATTTCTTACAACAATAATAATATATTTAAAGTATTTCAACAAATAAAATTTGGAGAGACTAGTGTATACGCAAACTTATTCTATCTTATTTATACATTAATAAGATCTAGAGAGAAATTAAAGATGCACATCTTCTAGCAAGAAAATAATTTTAAAAAATGTACTTCCTTTGCTTCATTTTGGTTGTTGATGTTTGTCTAGACATGAAAATCAAACTAATTAAGTCAATTTTCTAAATGTTTAAATAAAATCAAACCAAAGATAATTTAAATTTTGTTTTATTGATTTAATCAGGGCCGTCTCAACGAGTTTGGAGGTTTATAGGGAGACCTTCTTTTTTTTAGTTTTCATATATTAATTGAATAATTATATCATATTCAATGTAATCCTACAAGTGAAGTTTCGAGAAGGTAGGATGTACAAAAATCTTATAAAGTAAGTATGTAAACAATGAAATTTTTAATGGAAAAAATATAATATAAAGTTAGAATAATAAAAGTTGACTCAAAATTTTAAAAAGTTTATATAATGATATTGAAATAGTTGGTTGAATTTGATAAGCTCATACAATGATATTAAAACAGTATTAATTTGTTGCGGTGCTTGAAATTTAAAGAATAAACTAAGATTTTCTTTTCATATTTTCATAAACACACAACAAAAGATTTTGTATAATGCAAAAAAATTTATCATTTAGTAGAATTTAGAATATTCAATAATGAGAGAATAAAATTAGGAAGGAGAATAAAAAGGTAAATGTAAGAATAATAATGTGGATTCATGATATTCGCTAAGATATAAATACGTCAACAACATAGGTAGCCACTCATAAAGGATGATACAATTAACTAAACACTTTCATTTTTAAATTATTACAACAAGCTCCGATCCATATTAAATACAATAAACATTTAGTATATATATATATACATAGTAAATTAGGGATCCTAAAAATTTATGGAGCCTCAAGCAATTTCTTTATCGGTCTTATGATCGAGACAGTTCTGTTGATTTGGTTGGCTTGGAATGCTTTGGTGATTTTTTCGATTTCTATTGAAGTTTTTGCAGGCTAAAGTCAGAAAATATTTTGGACACCAAAATCTTGAAATTTTTTGGCGTCAAGGTGGAATGAAAAAGAAAAGAAATAATAATGAAATTGTTAGTAAAAGAAAAATAGATTGTTGGAATTGATGTGTTTTGATGATTGACAAAGTAAACTGGCAGCTAAATGATTTGTACGAAATAGGAGCATGAAGCAAGTGAATGAACCATGTAAGGTAGTGACTTGGTCCAATCTAGAATAAGCCAAGGCAGAATTACACAAAAAAGAAGAATTCTAATGAAGCTTAGAAGCACAAGATAACTTGAAGACAAGTAATGACCTATCATCCCTAATAAGTGAGACACCATGAATAATATTGTTAGTAGTTTGCTCTTGGAAATTTGCTAGAGTGACCACGTCTGTAATTTGCGACATTTTAGAGCTGTGAATGGAATTTCTGAAAGAATTATTGTCGCGTTGGATTCATCTTATCAAATTTATCATTTGACTCTTAGGGGTCGTTTTGGTACAAAGATGAATAATGCAGGGTTTATTTTTACCAAATGTTTGGTTCATTGTTTCCCACCTCATCTTATGTTTGATTGAAACTTTATAAAAAACTTTTTTCCAATTATACCCTTGAATTATTATGTAATTGAGTTAAGGTAAATAATTGCCGGACAATATTATTTTTTTATGGCCTTCTAACTAGCTATGAGAAGAACAATTTTGTTGTCATGTTTACCTCTCTTTTTTTTCACTTAAATTATTTGAGGATAAATAATTGTCATCTTAGTATTGATTACTTACAAAATGTCAATTTTCAATTAAAAAAAAAGAAGATAAACTATCAACTTTTAAAATTGAATAAAACATCTACATTTACACATAAAATTGCAAGTTGTAGTTTTAATAAGTATGCAACTTTATAAATTGTTCAAAATACAAATAATTAGAAAACCACACACACACACACACACACATATATATATATATACACACACACATTCAATTAAGATCACAAACATCATGTGGTGATATATTTACCCTTTTAATTAGTTAGTGTTAAACAACTCACATTTCAAATATTGTATTAATTTGTATTTGAAGTATTTAGTAACAAACAACTTTCTCTAAATAATTTGTAAGCTAATTTATTTAAATAAATTTACTAATACAAATATAAACCATAAAATCAAGAAAATAAATAAAATAATTATAATAATTTGAGGGATATTTTTGTCTTTACATAGACTTATCCGATGGTATTATAACCTATGTATTACTAATCCCTCCAAATGGAAAGTATTAGTAATACATCCTATAATACCATATAGGTCCAAATTACTACCAAACATAGTACTAAATAATATCATACATAATACATGGACTATTTATTTTAATACGGCCTACCAAACGACCCCTTAGGGTTTGTTTGGTACAGAGGAAAATATTATGCTTTTCAATTTTCTCATATTTGGTTGATCAAAATGTTTGGAAATATTTTCTTTAGAAAACCAGTTTCTTAAAATGAGGAAAAATGTCTTCCCTAACGAAAGTAGGGAAAATAATTTGCATGACTGACATCCAAATTTATTGTCTCCTCTCACCCATCAAATATTAGTGACGGATCCAAAACTTTTATTAAGGGGTGTCAAAATATAAAGTAGTAACCACAAGAAAAAAAATGAAGAAAAAAGCAGCCAACAATTGAGAGCTTTTGTAATCCCATAACCGTTGCACTAACTTTTCGCCTTGTGTCAAAATGTGTTAACATTAATACAACATAATTTTCTGACAAAATGGTGTCGCTTGACACCCATCAGGCAAGGGTACCTCCACCCCCTGCCAAATCCCTCCAACCCCACCTCGAACTCTCACTTTCCATCCTATCTCATCCTCCCTCCAGAGAGTTTTTTTAGATAACATATAAATGCTCTCGGGATAATATTTTTTTGCTTATACTTATAAAACACTAGAAAACATTTTCCTTTATACCAAATACACCCTTAGTATGAATTTTTTGGAGGTCGGGATGGGGTTGTGGCCCCATGCCATTTCTCTAGGTCCCTCAAACTCCTTTTATTGGGCCAATTCAAGTGAGCACTGAAAACCTTGACTAAATTATGTAAAATAATTTTATGGGCTACGATAGAGTGTAATTATTTCAATTATAAATATAATGTTCATGAATAAAATATGTATTATATATGTGTTACAAGTTGTTGGTATTACTATGAAGGGAGTATTTCTGCAATATGTCTTATAAATGTATTGTAAGTGGTAGTATCCAAGAAAATTTATAAATATCAAACATTCAAGTACTATTCAAATTAATTTCTATTTTTTTGAAATGTATTATAATTGTTTTAAAATAACAATTGTCGAATTCATAACAATGTATAATATTGAATTCAAAATGTATTCTTAGGGAAATGAGATAGAGAAACAGAAATTTTAAATCATTTTATAAATATTGTATACTTTGAAAAAAAACTATATTATTATAAATGATAAATATTTTCTTAATATAAAGAGTTTAGATAACTTCCCCATAGATATGCTTGGTCTTCTATAATTTGATACCAAACTACTCCAAACCATAAGAAAGATTGGTTTAATTTATCAAGTCTTTTCTTTTGGGTTTAATGCAATTTTATATTATATTTTTTAGGATACCTTAGGGCTTAGTCGTAAGAGAATAATAAAATGAGAAGTTTAAAGTGACGAATTTTTAGATATACTAAAACAAACTAAAAAGAAAAATGTCATACAAAATAATATCGATATGTAATAGTGAAAATGTAAGTGATCTCCACTAACCAACTCAGTGTTCTCTCTTTTTCCTTCTAAGTTTTGAAGCATTCTTGTCATCTTTAATGTGTATGAAGTTTTAACTCATTAATTGTTTCATTTCTTTCTTCAATTCTAGAACCTCTTTTATTATTAGTAACATTTTCTTTTGGTTTCAAAAGTCTGAGCCATGCAATTATTTAATTACTCAAATATGAACTAGCTGATATATCCATATCAAGTTCTATTTCACTCTCTTTGTTATCCGGGGGTGGCAATTGGATAGATTGGGTTAAATTTGAACGAGTTATAATGAATTAAGACAATAATCAGGTCAAGATCCAATTCAATCCAAATTTATTTGGGTCAAAATGGATTGGATCAAAATGAGTTAGGTAACAGGTTATATATCAGGTCAAAACCCAATCCAACTCAATTTTTACTAAGCTTAATTGTTTTATTTGTTCTGAATATTTTTTAATACCTAATAAATTATTTTTTCTTTATTATGACTATATATAACATATAAAAAAAATTAAAAATATTTTGACAAGATTTGTCATGAGCTAATTTGGGTTACATTTCAACCCAATTCTTAATGTATTGGATTGAAATGAGTTGAGCTAATTAAATGGGCAAGTCAATAACCAACCCAAACTTAACCGGATTGGGCAGATTGGGTTTGATTTTGTCACCCCTATTGTTATCCCTATTATGTTGTTGTATAAGTGAGAAAAGGGGGAAAAATCATATACCTTAATGAAAGAAAATTTGGAAATGTACAATCAAAAGATCCCTCAGTAAAAATTGCAATATGAAACAAACCATTGATATGAAATCAAATGTGAACTCTTTGAAACACTGAAGTGGAGATCAACCCAACTTAAAAAGACAACAGTTTAAGAGCATAAACTACAGGAACTCGGAAATGTAATATGAAGTGAATGATAGTCTCTGTTTTGGTTGAGGCTTGATGCAGCCATCCCAAGTTCCAAGCTAAAACTGCTACATTACAATCAGAAGGGAGACTAGACAGGAGAAAGAAGCTATTTGTTAGCACGCTCCTCGTTCATTCCCTTTGAGAAAGATAAACGCTTGTAAGATGACAATTCGTTTGCCTTGTCACTTTAAGGAATTAGGCAGTGTCTTATATCATAATCTGTATAACCCACGTCGACCAGGCAAAGACCATCAGGTGGAGCAGGTGGAGCAGTGGCGCGCCTGCAGGTGGCATCCATCAGCTTCAGCAAGGCATCATCATCGGCTCCAGCAGCTGCTTCTCTAATTGCAGTTGCCACAAGAACGCGAACCATCTACATAGCATAGGAAGTAATTACACATGTTGCAACAGTTTAAAGGACATGAACCCAAAGTTCCTATGGAATCAGGTTCTCTCTCTCTCTGTAAGATCTAGATAAAATCAAATTCTCATGTTTTCAATGAACTTTCATGTAATAGTTGATCATTACTGATACCTCGGTGAGTACAAGTCAGACAGCAGACAACAGCACAACCAAATATCTGAATGGTCCAGAGGCAACTTGAAGATCATAACCTTATATTTTCACTCTGATTGTAAGAAATTTTAATGGCCTCGCCACTGGGAATGATAAAATAGTATGCGCCGTTTCCAAATTCAACAAAGTTAAGTAGTCCAAACAGTAAGCAAGAGAAATTTACACGCAAGGCTTAATATTATTTGACCTCACGATACTTTCCTCTGTTGGTCCTTCAGAGTTTTATCTAACAGGCAGCAACTTGGAAAAATGAAGGTCTGTCTTTATTATGTCAATTATTTACAAATTAGTGGGGAATATAAACTGTTCTTAGCTGAAATTGGGCGAGGCAGTTACTGAGGAAGAAAGCAGACTCATATGTTTCTTAAGGCAAGTTTAAGTTCTGTATAGCTTCCTCTTCTGTTTTTTACATTCAGTAGCTTCCTCATTATTCATTGGCCTCATAGTGATGCCTTTAGAAATTATAAACGAAAAAAAGTGAAAAACAAGTTGATGCATCTTTGTTTTTAATCTTTTTAAACTACATACACAAATGATAGAACAAAAACCATAGACATCATGCTTCAAAAGTAGGAAACAAAGACGAGGGCCTGCTATTAACTTATTTCTATGTATCATGTATCTGATATAAAAATGAGGGCCTTGTCAAAGGGCACAGACGAGAATGCAATCAGGGGAATGGCAACACAAAAAGGACCCATTTTCCTTTTTGGGTCTTGCTAGTTGTACAAATTGATCAGAGGCTTGTCTTAGAGAACACTGTTTTGGATTAGTTATAAATTATCATTACATGGGCAATTTGTGTTATTACCTGATGCCCCCTGCTGTTATACAATTATTCAGTTACATATAAACTAACCTTCGGTATGGAGAAAAAAGAGGGAAAATCAAAGCATGATATATCTAACAACTTCTTCATAAGAGTAACTGAAGTGGCAAACACTTTTCTTTATTTTTCATCTTGTTTCAAATAATTGTCCGAGTTAAGTTATATTGCTGTGCCACATCGATTGTGCGAGGATTTTCATTGCATTAAAGTTCTTGTTGGATGTTTAAATTCTTTCATAAAGTATAGGAGCTAATATTTGGCAAGCCCATGCTTGCACCCGTAAGTTCACATTAAAGTTCAAGCATGAACCCAAAAATTGAATTACACATGCTGGAGGCTTGGGGGTGATGAGTTATAGTATTGTCCCACATAGGTTGTGTAATGAGATACATTGGAGTTTACAAAGCTCTTGGGCCACTCTACTCATTGTCTTATCTCTTAAGGTTTTGGGTAGACATTCACATCCTTTTTAGAAACAGGTAACATGTGTAGATGTTCACATCTTTTCTTTTGTCTAGAATTGTTTTACTTTTTAACTTGGGGCACCTATTTTATAATGCATCTACTATTTCACTCTTCGTGTATTGTGCTTCTATGCATGAATCGTACACTCTGTTGTTGTTTGTGTAGACTTGTAGTGCAAAGAAGAAGTGTTATGACCAATAAAGGAGAACGTATTATTGAATTGTATTTTTTACATTATTACACTCCTATTTATGGACACTACATTATAATCTTTTTCCATGTAGGAGACTATATACAATCCTACTCCTATTCCTATACTAACATCCCCCCTCTCAAGCTGGTGCATATAAGCCATATGTACAAAGCTTGTTAGATATGAAACTTATACGAGCATCAGTTAGGGACTTGATGAAAACATTTGTAGGTTGAACACTTGACTTCACAAGTTTATTAATAACAGCTCCTGAGAGTATATAGTCAATTTCAACGTGCTTAGTCCTTTCGTGAAATATTGTATTTGATGCAATATGAAGGGTCGCTTGATTATCACATACAAGTTCTCTAAATTTTAATTCTCTAAGCAATTGTTTGATCCAAACCAATGCTCGATACTCTGCTTTTGCACTAGATTGAGCAACCATATTCTATTTCTACTCTTCCAGGACACCAAATTACCTCCTACGAAAACACAATATTGAGATGTAGAATATCTATCAGAAAGTATGCCCAATTAGCATCTGTATATCCAATGGTCTGATCACGGCCTCAGTGGGAGCCTGAAGCTGTGGGAGCCTGAAGCTGAGACCTGGGAGAGGAGACCAGACTGAAGTAAGGCCTAACTTGAAACTATGTACCGTAGTTTGAGCAATCATAACTGATCACTATATATTGAACTTGCCAAAAATCACTAGTGGAATAACAAGTACAAGTAATGGTGCACGCGCCTTCGAAAGCTTCTTCTTGAGTTTGGAGCATGAAGCGGTCTTGTGGATAGTTCTCCGGTTCGGGTACCAAGGAAACGGAGCAAGAAAACATATGCGCAATCCTCAAAGAGTATTCTTTTGCCTAGAGCTGACTTAATATATCGTAGAATGAGGACAGATGCATCCCAATGACTATCCAGGGAGAATCCTTAAACTGACTTCCAACAATCACAGGAAAAGAAATGTCAGGTCTAGACACCGTAGATAATTCAACTTATCAATCAGCCACCTATATCTTCAAGGATCACTGAGCGTCTCCCACTGTCTTGGCAGGAGTTAAACATTCAGATCCATAGGGGTATCAATTGGTCAACATCCCACCATTCTTGTCTCCTTAAGAATGTCACGGACATACTTTCATTGTGAAATAGCAATATGTAATCTAGACTAAGCAACCACAACACCTAGAAATACTTAGTGTGTGCCAAGGTCTTTAGTCCGAAAATGTTGAAAGAGATGTTGCTTTAAATTAGAGATATTATCCTGATCACTGTCGGTGATATTGTCAACATAAACACGAAACAAATCCACAGATATGCAGTAGAATGTTGATAAAAATACAGAGTAATCAGCTTCACTGTGAATCATGTCAAACTCTTTAATTACTGCGTCAAGCTTCCCAAATTAAGCTTGAGGAGACTGTTTCAGAGCAATCGACATACCAAACTACTAGACTCCCCTTGAACAACAAAACTAGGTGGTTTCTCTATATAAATATCATCGTTAAAGTCATCTAAGAGAAAAGCATTCTTAATGTCCAACTTATAAAGAGGACAATGACGGACAATGATCATGGATAGAAAAAGATGGACAAATATTATTTTAGCCATGGCAGAAAAAGTACCACTGTAATCAACACAATTTCTAGGATACCCCTTGGCAACAAAGCGAGCCTTAAGCTGATCAACTTGGCCGTCTGGACCAACTTTGACTGCCCAAAAAAGTGGTTGAAAATTGCACATGGGTCGAAAACTTTGTGGGGAAACTAATTGTCAGCGACGGGTGGAGACGCATGACAGGTCTTCTGCTCAAGATTTCTTCCGAGGTTTGGTCACTGGAGGCTGATCAGCCTTGTGGTGTTGGTTTTTGGGAAACACCTCCAGAAAGGGATGTTGACGGAGTTAGCCCTTAGGTAACCGGAAAATAGCACAGTGTGAAATATTCTTTCCTGGAAGAAGCTGGTTGCACAACTACATTTTCTCACCAATGCTCTAATACCATTTGAGAAATAATGGATAAAAGTATTATGGAATTGGGTTTTCTATGTTATTACTTTGAGCCCTATTTATAGACACTACATTATAATCCTTTTTCTTGTAGGAGACTATACAATGCTATTCCTATTTTAGCAAGTGTTAGGAAGTAGAGAGTGATCTAAAAATTTAAGTCAGCAGATGCAATATACAACCTGCATCCACCAATACTTTGTGATACATTACATACATATGTACATATATTATATAACTAGGTAAATTACCCGTGCTTCGCACGGGATTAAACTCTTTTATTAAGCTTACATATGATTATTCAGAAATGTCCGTATTTTCGATACATATTCTACATTGTCAGTAAGATTTTATCTTAAGGCAAAACATTCCTCCGAAATCTTAAAGTGCTATATTAATAACATAAGCATAAACTAGTGACTGTAAAAAACATACCAGGATCAGTAACAATAGAATTAAACAAAAAGGAAAAATTGAGCCCACTGAATGCACAGTGTCCCTTTAAGGAAATTATTCTCCACTAGTACCCGAGGTTTAAAGGAATAGATCCTCTCAGGATAGAACGATTCTATTACCAATGTATTGATACAAATACAATGGTGTAGTAAGCCCTCAACATGAGCAAAGTACACAAATATTTATTTGTGCAGAAGAAGAAGTACAGAATTTTCGTTGTTTTAAAATGAGAGGAAATTCCTCTATTTATAGACAACAAAGGGTAGTGTCAACAAATGTTTATTGTGCTTTATCGGAAAGGCTTAGGGTTCTCTTTTATATATATATATATATATATGATATATATCGCTCAGACTGGGTTTTGTGTGTGGTTTTATCCAAATACTATATCCATCTATAATACTGGGTTTTGTGTGTGGTTCTTCCAAATACTATATCCATCTATAATACGAAGGAAGTATTAGATACACACAATGATAATCTACTTCTTTGGATGGAGTAGAAGTAGAGAGATATTCTACCCTATTGCATAAACTTTTTCAATCACTCCGCAAAAAGAAGGAACAAAAGCGTACCTCCTATGTTACATAGACTAGGGTGTGAGTAGATAGTTGTGAAAGAATCTAAGCATCTAAAACAACACAACAGATGGAGAGAGAAACTTTGTAAACCCCTTCTGGAATTCTTAATACAATCCATATGGGAAAAACCCCTTCTGGAATTCTCAACACTCTATTGTAAGTGTAACCTTGACTTTGGAGTTTACATGTGACGTTAATGTGAATTACAAGTATGAGCGGACATATACAGAATTTATGGAATACGACCATACCTTCCGCAAGAAACGGTTAGCAACTAACTCAATGCACATCGTCTTCATATGACTCCCGTCCTACAATTTCAATTCAAGAAAAGAAAAGGATTAAAAGTGAATGAATAGATTTAATAGCAATCAAATTGCACAACTATCGGATCAGATATCTAAAGCACTTTGAATCCAATATCTTCAGCAGACAATTAAGCACATATAGGGTCTATGTTGGCATCAGGAATAAAAAGAACAGGATCAGAAATGAAGAAACATATTATCTTAAAGAAGTTATTCTTAAACTAATTTCCATCTCTAATCAACATGTAGTTACTAATATCCAGGGGATCTGGGAGTAAGAAATTGAGATTGCATAGCAAAACCCTGGTATTTTAATGGCTTTGGAGGTATAATGATGAAAGTGCAAGTAATGAAATCAACTAAGAGATGTCAAATATGGCAGAAAAGATTTATGGACTCCCTGTACAGTTCAATCCTCTTCCAATGGGGAGAGTTTGGAGCACTATTAGTAGTCTATGGAGTGAATATGGTCAGATTGTAAAGTTAAGCTGCAAATGGTAATAATATCCAATTCTGGTCTGATTATGGCTGGAAATGGAAGTTTCAAATCAAAATTTCTGACTTAATATAGATGCTCCACTAATAAGAATGGGAGGGTAACAGATTTTACTCAAGTACTGGTTGGTAGCTGATCTTTACTGAGGACCTCAATTACTAGGAAGTAGATGAATTTTCTCAGATGATGCACAGTTAAGTGATGTTATACTCTGTTACAGAACAACAAGGGATGTATAGACAAGAGAAGCTTTGGAGTTGAGCTTCAAACTTGCAAGTTAGGGTATATGAACCAATCTCGAGAACTTCTCCCTTCCATATTCTGCTATCCCACATCATCAATATACCCCCTCTTGTTCCACTGGCCTCCAAGTACTCATATTTGATCCATCTATTTCCCCAAATTTGGTTTACTAACTCTGTAATGTCCCCCTCCAACTTCGTTTCTTGGAAACAATAAATGTCTGCTTTCCAATCAAACACCATACTTTTAACAAGTCTCCTTTTATCTCTACAATTCAATCCCCTCACATGACCGTGATTTATTGGATTGTTTTCCTTTTTCCAACCGAAATTACCGCCCATTTTCATTAAAAATTTTGAAAACCGAATTGTATAAAATGTCAAATGCAAGCAAAATATACAAACGGAAATACCCATAGCAACTGAAACTATAGCTATGAAGCATAATTAGGCAAACTGTAGCTAAGGAGGCTAATTAAGTTTCATCTCTTAGCTATTTATGAAATTTTCACAAAAATATATTCATCAGATCCTAAACAGCCACACTACAATAAAGGAGATTTCTAAAAGTTATTTTAGATGAAAGAACATGGATCTTCAAGTATATGAAGACACGTGTTCTCAACACGAAGCATGTGAAAATCCACAATTTGAAACAGCAAAACCAACAAGCTTAGAAGTAAGTAACAGTTTGATACCTTTGCACACGGTATTGAAGTTTCAATTGCTCTAGCATGGAAGACAAAACACTCTGTTGGTGGACCACTGCAACATTCATAAAGATACAAAAATCTGATGATCAGTCTACCATCAAGGTTGAATACAACAGAAACCTAACTTTATAGCTGAGCATGCTACTTCTATGGTTTGGTGTTGGAAAATCACGAAAGTGCATTTTTCTTTTCTTTCTTCAGTGAGTTCATTTTACTTTTCTAGGGACATAATCAATGTTCCAAAGCTAAAATGATTTAACTTAGATGATGCTTCTTGTCTGAACGATTGAATTGGAGATCCTTTATCATTTTCTTTGTAATTAAGTGAGATCCTTTATCAAATTTGAACAGAACAAACTTCATTTAAGTAATGTAATCTGTGATATTTCTCTCAACAAAAAGTAATGTAATCTGTGATACAAGGAATATGGACAAAATAGAGGTAATAAGCAAATTACAAGAACATGTAACTGTATCCATCATCCATACTCAACCAAAAGTAATAAAGATAAGCTGTAGATCTTTTTTTCCCTTTTTATAGATTAAGTAAGATCAGTTGTAGTTCTCTTCTGCACTTTTTAATGCTAGAAGCTGATCATAGAGACACCTTTTGGGTCTTTTGTATTAAGTTATTATTATTTCTTCTCCATGAACAAGGATCATCACGAATTGTAAACAATCATAATAACAACTCCAATACCAATAACACTGGTGTTACTAATAGTAGTGGTAATAATTTCAAATATTATTAATGGTATTTTTAGCAATAATTAAGATGAAGAGGATGACAACCAGAACAAAAATACTACTACAATGCCTAAGTGCATGATGATATTTGCATTGTTCTCTTTGTTTCAACTATATCAAGAAAAAAACACAATGATTATTAACCTTCTGTAGAATAGCCAAATCCTTTTTCGAGTTAAAATTAGGACATATATCCATGAAATAGTATTGTAAAAGAACTAAAAAACCCAAAGAATATGTGACATCCAACACCATGAAATAAACATGTAATATTGATAACAAAAGAAATCACAAAAGCTGCCTACATGGAATATTCTTAGGAAATGAACATGGAGCCCCCAACAAGCTAAGATAGGAATAAAGATCAAGAGTGTATCATACATGAATATACTCAATTAGGAGCTAGTAATGATAAGGTAGCTGCTCAAAAGATCAAAAGCTTGTGCAGTTCATCCACAAAAATAATACTAGTCATTCATTAAACATCTAGAATGAGATGTTACGATGTCAAACTTGTAGGGTTCGAAGATCAACAGAATTTAACATCATCTGTGATTTAGTGTATAACGGGATAAAGAATCATTGCTAAAAGAACCATACTGAAATACGAATTCTTACATGTTCCTTGAAGCTTTAGTATCTCGTGCAAACATTTTGTAAGATAAAAGCTTCCCTTCAAGCTGACCTAAAAGCCGGTTAACCTTGCCTACTTCAAACTTGGTTGGTTTATCTCCATGCACCAGCTCGTCATTTTCATCATTGATTTCATTTACGTTACTTTTGTCAACATCACTTTTACCACATTCATTCTGTTGATGAACATCAGTGCTACCGTCAATCCAGATTTGACCCCCTTGCTTTTCGCCTAATACATCATCAATAGGGAATATATACAAATAGTGTCTCCATTTTGCGGAGAAGTTGGGATGAAATTCCCGGGATACCTATAGCAGGAAAAAATTATTTGTTGTTACATCTTATTCATAGATAAAAAAGAATAAGGAGAAACCAACAATATGTGGATGGTAGTACTCCTTATTTTGATAAGTAAAGCAAAAATTCTATCAATTTCTGTAGCAACAAGTACAGATTTTGTGTACAAAACGATGGACTGAATCCCTTTAATTATGCAGGGAGTCTAACAACCCAAAATTGCTATCAACATAATTTCCAAAAACCGTCCTACACATAAATTCAACAAGTAAAGACATTCTAGATTTTACCGGGAAGGCAGACGGTGCTTTCCCTTCAAACATACTGATTCTTTCAAACAAAATTGTCCGAAAGAAACACATGTGCAATTTGCCCAATAAACCCAAAAAGATTGCAATAAAACTATTAGCTATTCACAAATTGAAAAATCCAATCATACTTCAAAGTCCAAATCCTATAGGAGATTGGTGCATGTGAGTGTCAGCCTGCTAAATGACAATTTGGCAGCAGTGGAACCATGCTTTGCAAATGAATTTTTTACTGATTTGAACTACTAGTGAGGAAAGATGGATAGCCAAGAAACCCCCTTTATGCATAACCAGGACTAAAAACACCATTTAACTGACTAGAACTAGTGATGAAGAGATCATGCAAGCTGTCGAGAAGAGGAAAAACAAAAAACAAAAACAGAAATTTCTACTCAAAAATTCATTTCAGAAAGCACAAGGACTAGTAGAACAATCATGGGTATCTTGGAAAAAGGATCTGGTAAGTCCAGCACAGCAGATTATGAGAATTGTCCCACAACAGAATGCAGAACCTAAATATTGACCATTCTTCCCAGCTTTCCTTTGTTCGTCATGGATGGAAATAACAATGTGACAAGGGTGAGTGGGTGACAAAAGTTGAAAAGAGGAATATTCCTTCAACTCCACTTCTCAGTTGAAGGCTTCTCGTCTTGTTGATCAGCCTTTGTCCGTGCATGCATAAATGGAAAAAGTACTTCTGTTCTCACTTTTTTCCCCGCGATTACAGTTACCCACGGGATTTAGACAGCTTTTCAGTTAGAACGACCTTTCCACATGACTTTGAACCATAAATTATTTAAAGAAACTTTTAAAATTTTAGTGGGCATTCACCAAATAAATGAAAACCCAAATGGTAACAGCTGTATTTAACCAGAAAACATTGAAATACATTTTCCCCAACAGATGACAAAAAAGCAAGTTACATCTCCATGCTTGAAAAAAAAATAAACCAAATAATCAGTTACCTTGGTGAGAGAAACTACCCTGATCTTTCCTGGTGCTGCCTTATCAAGAGCAGCTTTTACATCTTCAATCTTAGCATCCTTTCGCCAAGTGTCTAGACATAGAAGTGAACCAATATTCTTATCTCAAAAAAAAGGGGGGGAAAATTCACAAGTTGAACATTAAGCTTTTTGGATATGAATGTACTCATGGTTTAATGATAAGCTATATACCCATGACATCCATAGTCAACTGTATATAAGTATTTCAATGGGGGGAAATTGGAAACTTATTCTTAATCAAGTCTAAGATACTGTTTATAGAACAGTAATGAATTATTGCTTAAAAAAGTTTAAACCTTCTAGCCATTTTAAATTAGTAGGATTCTACATTCAAGCCACTTTTTTTTTGTAGATTGACCCCAGAGAAAGAATGATCAGCATTTTACTTGGTTTCAGTGTCCTTCAATCTTTGATAAATCTTTTGGCATGAATAACTTCAGATCTTTTTCTACTGTGTCCAACATATAATTTTTAGGAGAAACGATAAAGAGTCGATCCGCTTTAGTCATTTACTCAAACTTATTGTTTAGGTTTTAGTTTTGATAGGCATTTGAATGAACCATCCACACAGTTGTTTTATAGAATCACCCCTTAAAAAGAGGAATATTTGGCATCATCCTTAATGAGCTGAAAGATACTGAATTTTCTCCAACTCGCAATGGGGAAGGGAGCATAACAAATGAAGATGTATGCTGCGGATGTTTCCTATGTTTTACAGGCGCAAAAAGTGAACATCACATCAAGTCAATATCAACAGATCGAGGTCCTTCTAAGTAATTCAGTCTGAGCCTTGAATGAACTACATACTCTTTGATCCCTTTCCAGAACAAGCCCTAAAGTCACATCTTTCAAAACTGGGACCAAAGTAAAGTACTTTCAAGTTGCTCTTGCACAAAGCCCTACTTTGGCAACTTAGTTATAGATACAAACTCTAGAAAATTATTTTTATTACAAACTCAAATTCTAAATAGCTTAAGCATTTCTTGAGTTGAAAAGGTATTTATAGAAACTAGAGCTAAAGAAAGCTTTGAAACCCTAGTAGCAGAATGAAATAAGTTTACTGGGTGCCAAATGAGTAGCTTAACTCTTCGTTACCTCAAAAGGGCATTGAGAATTGTTTATTTTTTTAAAAAATAAATAGAAAAGACTACAACAACAAACCCAGTGTATCCCACAAGTGGAGTCTTGGGAAAGTAGAGCGTACGCAGACCTGACCCCTACCTTGGGAGATGGAGGTTTTGTTTCTGATAGACCCTTGGCTCAATGAAAGACATATCAAAACAGATCAAAGAAGAAATAATGGCAAAATACTATAGGAAGCATGACAAAGCATTCTAAAGAAAAAAGGACCAGTAACAGCAACAAAATAGTGTGATAATCGAAGTACAAGAGACAATGAATATTAACAGAAATCGAAAGATAAGAAGCTAGATGATAAATACTACTACTACCTGTATGAAAGGATAAGCAAGATTAAAATCCACTACCTACTAACCTTCTACCATAATCCGTGTCCTCCACAATATTCTATCTAAGGTCATGTCCACGGTAAGTTGCAACTATGTCATGCCTTATTTAATCACCTCTCCTCAATACTCTTTGGTCTACCTCTACCTCTCCAGAAACTATCCATAGGCAACCTCTCACACCTATGTATAAAGGCATTTGTGTCTCTCCTCACATGCCTGAACGGTAACACCTCAGAAATTCTAAGTTCAGATTCGATCGTGAGAAGTTGAGAATTTTGCAGAAAACAGGAATCCACGAGCAGTATCTACGGACCGTAGATGGAACCATGGGTCATAGATGAGGTTTATAGATTAAGTTCAGAAACAGGAAAACTTTTCAAATGTTTACAGATGGTCTTTATGACTCGTGGAATGAACCACGGACCATAAATGACGTTCTTAAATCAAGTTGAGAGATTGGGAAACCAGACTGAGTTTCACGAACCCAAACCATGGATTGTAGATCCTTTTACGGGTCGTAGATGGGTCTCGTGAATCAAACTTCAAAATTTTAAATTTTAGCCTAACTTCCACAGACGCGATCTCCGATCAGTAGATGGAACCACGGACCGTAGATGGCCTCATGAAATCTGCTGATGTCATTTTTTCTTCAAGGTCCTTTTGGTCTTTTCCCACTCTTTTAATCCCTGCACTATGTCGTTTTAGCTTATACTAAGTTGGATTAAGGGGAACCTAGTCAGCGAAAACCTCCCCATTCACACCATATACTCATAAATCAAATTCTTTGCACTCAAGTTTGCTCTCAAGCAAGAACTAGGTTCCATAGCTTCAAGTTTCAACTCAAGGAATCAAACTAGGGCTTCCATTCTAGGTATGTGGGATTTCATCAATGGATATCTTCCACCCATTGAATCCCAAAGAAAAACCCCAGCTCTTCCGTTATTGATTTCTACAAAAAACTAGGGATCATAAGAAAATCATGTTCTTCATTATATCTCAATCATTTTTCATGTACAGTTTTAATTACATGTTTTACTTATATTTCAGTATACATATATAGTTATCCTCATGATCCCTTAGAATAGGAAAAATCATGTCCTGAAACTATGATAACTAAATTGCATGATTTCTAGCAAGGATAGTAGAAATTCATCATGATCAGTTAAATACTCAATATATCAATTCTACATGTATAAGATGCTTTCAAATAAAGTGTCTATCAGTTCAATATCCGTTTTAGTGTTTATGAGCTATTTCGTTACTAGTATAATTAAGTTTATCAACTTACATTCAATTGGAAGAATTACTTAGCATTGGGCGGATTTAGGGATGAAAACTCACCCGTCAGTTAGGACTGAGACCTTTAGTAGCAATTTTAAAGTCCTAGAACTAGGTGTCACAGTAGGATTATAAGGGTCACCCATCACATCGGGACCGACTCCTTAGTCCTTTTTATGGTCATCAGCTTGGTGGTACCACATTAGCTCAGATCAGCCTCCATGCCCTAGCAAGGTATATTGGGCCCTCTTCGATGGGTATCGAACTCCATGTTTAGCTCTCATGGTTATATGTTGGTTATTAGTATCTCCCACAGTCCAGTCTCAGATGTTGCATGACCTTGTAGTCAATTATCTCAATTTTCAGCATTCACTAATTACATGTTTTTACTACTTGGTCATTGCATTAGTTCATGTTATTCAGCTCAACACTTCAAACTTATCATGTTCAGTTTATTAGTATTATCATGCATATTTCACATACTCAGTACATTCAAAGTACTGACTACATACTCTTCGTGCTATATTGTTTTATATCCATCGTAGCCACTCTTATCTTGTCTCAGATATCTTCATTTGTAATTTTATCACTCATAGTATGCCCACACATCCACCACAACATCCTTATTTCCAAAACTTTCATCTTTTGACCATGAGAGTTCTTGATTGGATAACACTCCTCTCCATATAACATAGTTGGACTAACCACCACTCAGTAGAACTTCCCTTTAAATTTAGGTGGTACTTTCTTATCACACAATACTCCAGATGTGAACCTCCATTTCATCCACCATGCACTAATAAAATGTGTGACATCATCATCAATCTCCCCATTTCCTTGGATAATAGACACATGATACTTGGAAGCTTTCTTTCTTTTGGATGACGTGTGCATCAAGCCTCACTTCCACGCCAACCTCAGGCATAATGTCACTGAACATGTACTCCAAGTTTTCTGTCTTGGTTACACTCAACCTGAAACCTTTAGACTCCAGGTCTATCTCCAAACCTCCATCTTAACATCAACTCTACGGCGAGTCTCGTCAATCAGAACTATGTTATCGGCAAATAACATACACCATGACACCTCACGTTAGATTCTCCGTGGTTTTGTTATAAAGAATGTTTGAAAAAGTATTCAAAGGGCCTTTCCATAGTTTATGAATTCTTTAAGTATGGACCTAAACACATGAACTTTTTTTTCTCAAAGTCAGGCCATGCAATATGATAGTAAGGCAAGAAAGGGTGGATCACCTGTTGATATGTGATCAAAATGCAAAAAGAAAAATTGGGTCCAAGGGTTATTTTAGAGTTAAAAAAGATTTCAACATATATAGCTAGAGGGTATTTTTAGTAATACTCATACTAGCTGCAGCATGAGACGTAACAATCCCAAAATCATATGAATAGGAAACTTCACTGACAAGAGTCCCTTAGATGGAAAGGACACACAAAAGGCAACTTCTACGTCACAAATTGCTACAAACTTCTAAGTGATCCATTGCCATCATTCCCTATTGGCTTTGGAAGTGTATTTGGAGGAGTAAGCCATCATTGAAGGTGGATTGCTTCACTTGGTTAGTCACTCATGGAGCATGCCTAACTCATGAGAATCTTCAAAAGAGGGGAGTCAACATTGGAAGTAGATGTTCTTTGTTGCAAGTCAAAATGAGGACATAAATCACCTCTTCATCCACTACTCATTTACCAAGAAATCTGGGTCCGGAACATCGTTGGTGTCAACTAGACTATGCGGAGAACAACAAGGACTTGTTGCAAGGTTGGTATCTCAAAGGGATGGGAAAGAAAAAAAAAATCAAAATTTGGAACGCAATCCCCTCAGTTGTCTTTTTTTTTTTTTTTTTTTTTTTGATGACAAGGGAAACCCGCAGCCGCTACCCTTTGGGTGCGCACAGGGGGTTTACCCCCGCTCCTATGCAATAGCTCGCAAACCACTTGGGAGAGGTAACCCGCACTAGGCAAGCCCAATGCGACGAGCTCGACCCAGAAGGCAAACCCCTTGCTTTCGCTGGCAAGCGGTTTCGAACTTGAGACCTCCAACATGGAAGTCCTCAAGTGGTAAGATTGTAAGAACCTCCACCTCCAACCTTGAGGTTATGGTTTTTTGTCACCAAAGGAGAAAAATGGGTTAGCTCCTAGGGAGGGGTAAAAAGAACACCAAAGTTCTTCTGAAATAAAGTGAATCTGTAATTAATATTCAGTACAAATGCATCTCTATATTTTATTTTACTTTTTGTGTAACAACAAACATGACTATTTCAAATGACAACATGACACAAAAGTCATAGTAGATTGTTTGAGTTCTTTTCATAGGCTGTAGTGTTGTTCCTTTCTACATATTCTACAGCACCTTCTATTTGCTGAATCATCAATGACACGACTTTTAATGATTAAAAAAACATATATACGGGCAAGTGGCTGTCTTGATTTGAAGTAGGAGAAAAAATTAATGCGAAACACCAAATTATACCCTTAACAAATCGAGGAATTGCATCCAAACTTCACAAGACAGTAAACTGCATTCTTTTAAAGTTTAAAACTACTTAACTGCTAAATTAAAGTCGATATCATATCCTTGATAGAGCAAGCAAAAAACAAGATGCATAAAAAGTGAAGCGCACAGACATCAAGAAATAGTGTTTTCAAAGACAAAGCATATAGCAATGTGACTTACACCTTTATCATTCACACCGACCAGCTAGTGCGCTCTTACTTGGTATCGAATATTTTTCTAAATGAATCATTTTCCCTTTGAAGGGATTTCCTACTACCTCTATCTCCCTAGGCCATTCTTTCTTTCATAAATAATACAATTTCCCACATTCAAGGCTAGTAGAGCTCCTAGTCCGACAAGACTAGCAAAGATGTTGCCAGGCCTAGTTACCATAAGAAAGAAGGAAAGCTAAGGACAGAAATAATTTCACAAGAACTTCAAGAAGAGTGAGTCAAATTAGCTGCAGTTACTGAACTAGAGGGACTTCTATTGTTGAGCCGAGTGAACTACCTTAACGGCAGCCTGGTATTCCTTATTATTGATAGCAAAGGAAAGCTAACTCCGCCTTCTCCTTCAAAGAATTAGATAGTTAGAAGATTTCCTTTACCTCAAAGACTAGGGATCTAAGGAATTGGTGGGAAAATCAGAAAGAGAAAATCCCACTCTTAGAGCCAAGATATGCTAGAGCTTTAAGCATGCAATACAATTGAAGTGTGTGCTTTAGTGATGAAAGGAGAAATGAAGAAATATTAAAAAGTAACTCTGCAATGCATGAAGAATACAAGAATACACATAAACAAAAAATTTAAAATGCAATGATGAAAATTTATGTTTCAATTCCGATTTAATGACAAAATCACTATATCATATTCAACTATTACGTTTCTTTAACTATTGATATGTTGCCCCCAAGGCCTAGCTCGAGTGGCAAAAGGTGGAGGATTTGTGGCTTAGGTCGCACGTTCAAGCCCCACACCATGCAAAGCGAAGCCCGGTATTTAAGTGGAGAAGGGTAGAGGGGCGGGCCCATTATCCACCGAGTTTAGAAGGCTGTGATTGGTCCAAAGGGCGGGTCACAAACGGATTTCTCGGTTATCAAAAAAAAAACTAAAAAACTATTGATATGTCGATTCGTGAGCTATATTTAGTGTTTAGACTACCCTGTTCATGGGACGCTGACACTCTCACCAAATTGCCTTAGTGTCTGCACAAAAGCACAACTGAAGCGAGTAGAAGCGCCCAGCTCAAACTGCACCTACTTTCAGTGCTGAATCGTGCCTTTAACAACAGTGATCATTAAAAGGTGAATATTGGAAACTGATTCATATAACTGAAAGGATGTACACCAAGCAAGGTGACTTACAGAAAGAACAAACTTGTTGAGAGGCTGAAACACCCTTGTCTGTACGTCCAGCAACTAAAGCGCATGCTTCTAATGGTAAGTTCTTATCTTTTAATAATTGAGCCTTCTTCTCATCAACAAACTCACCGAGAGATCTTTCAACTAATCTGAATAAAACCGAGTACAATACACATGAATACCATATCCAACAGAAGTTATCAGTTGGATTAGCCTCAAATAAAATCAGCTTTTATCACGTTAAAAAGAGAAATAGACATGCATGATAATTTTACTGAAGATCCATTTGGACCTGGTATGAATGATCCAATTAGATGATCTGAGCTCCAAATAAGGCAGCCAGAAGTCCAGCACCACCTCTGTATGTTTCTGCGTGACCTTATTTCTGGAGTTCTTGCAATGGATGTCTTCTATGAGGATTTATGGTTTTTTACATTCTTTCTTTTATATCATTAAATAATTCCTTTTTTATAACTCTGCTGGGATCTGCCAAAAGAATCTAGTTTAAGAAACAATTCTCAATGCTGTGTATAGCATATCCATGTCTCCGTAAGATAACCAAACACTGCAAAATGAAGTCATTTACTGAAGATACAGAATTGCTCATTCAAAATGTCATAAGAAATCCATCAACTTGAACTTAACCATTGAGACTATCATGCACAACTATAAAGTAACTGAGAGCATACATACTGCTAAAAGAATGTCATGTCGAAAACTATCATGAACTCCAGATAGTTTCCACATGAAAGGCCATAGAGCATATGTTCACTTCATTCATGATATGAATGGCTATGTTAGAAAATACTTACCCTTGGACGGTATTCAAGTCAGGCTGCTTCTGCCATCCATCAAAAGAACCACCATGGTAAGAAAGGACAATCATAAAATTTGCTCTCGCCCATCTACCGCTCTTATCTCTGCTCTTATCTTTAACTGGAATATTCACTAACTCAGATTTCTCATGGTCCTCTCGAATTTCAGCATCTTCATGGTCAGCAGGTGTCTGAGGTGGAAATTTTCAAGATAAGTATAAATACAATAAGGGGTCGTTTGATAGGGTGTATAAGATTTGTGTTGAATAAGATGTATTAGTAATGATGTCATTAGTAATGTAGTATTAGCTATACTGAGATTATTTCTTATGCATTGTTTGGTTTGGTGTATTAAGAATATCATGCATTGCATAATATCTAAAAAGAAATGTTATCAAAAATGTCCTCCACAAATATGGTAGATAGGATGTGGAAGAATTTCTAATTTTGAGAGGTAATTATGTATTTAATCATGCTAATGCATGCATTAAGAACCTTTGCATTGCTAATACCATGGTTTGCCACATACTAGTTATGCATAGCATAGTACCAAATAAAATGCATAACTAATACCTTAGTTATAAATAGGTCGAAAAGGTGCACCGGACAAAGTATTAGTAATATACAAAGCTAATGCATGTAGTATTTTTTCTAATGCATCCTACCAAACGACCTGTAAGTGTACTATACCACTAAATATTGTTTTTAAAAAAACTTGCATAAGAAGTACACAAAATGAGATAAATGACAAAGTAGAAACATATAATATGGCACTTAATTTTATAAGAGTGTTGAATAAGATGTATTAGTAATGTAGTATTAGTTATGCTGAGATTATTTCTTATGCATTTTTTGGTGTGGTGTATTAAAAACAACATGCATTGCATAATTCTTAAAAAGAACACAAAAATGTCCTCCACAAATATGGTAAATATGATGTGGAAAAATTTCTAATTTTGAGAGGTAATTATGTATTTAATCATGTTAATGCATGCATTAAGAACCTTTGCATTGCTAATACCATGGTTTGCTACGTATTAGTTATGCATAGTATAGTACCAAATAGAGTGCATAACTAATAAATTAATCATAAAAAGGTTGAAAAGGTGTACCGAACAAGGTAGTAGTAATATACAAAGCTAATGCATGTATTTTTTCTAATGCATCCTACCAAACGACCTGTAAGTGTACTATACCACTAAATATTGTTCTAAGAAAACTTGCATAAGAAGTACACAAAATGAGATAAATGACAAAGTAGAAACATATAATAAGGCACTTAATTCTATATTTAAGAGAAAGAACAAAATTGCATTGGAAAGATTAACCTTTTGAACCAAATGAGTAGAAGCTTTTAAGATTTAAAGAAACACTTGTTTTGATAGTATCACACCCATAAAGTATTTGAATTTATCTCGAGCAAATCTTTATGGAAATAAATCTTAGAGCCCATTTGGATTAGCTTAAAAAAAGTAGTTTTTAAGTCAAAAAATAAAAAGTAGGGGGAGACCTACGTTTGGTTTTTGACTTATTTTAAGTCATTTTTGACCTTGTCAAACCCTCCCTAACTTATTTTAAGTCATTCTCAACTTATTTCAAGTTATTTTTTATATTTGTCAAACACTTTCAAAAGTCAAAAATTGACTTATAAGTAGGTTTGACGAACTTTTAAGCCAATCCAAACACCCTCTTAGTTTAGCTCCTCTTGAATGGAAATTTTAAGTATCTTGGTCTATAATCCAAGGAGATGGGAGATTGATGATGATGTTGCATACCGTATCACTACAAGGTGGATGAAATGAAGGCTCCCCTTCGGGCTACTTTGCGGTAAGAATGTGTTGCCAAGGTTTAAAGGTTAATTCTATAGAGTGGCGGTTAAACCAACATTGTTATATGGGGCAGAATATTAGTCAGTCAAGAAAGCCTACATCTAGTGGAAATGAGGATGCTTAAATGGATATGGGGCACACTAGAAGAGATATGATTAGGAATAAAGTTTATCGGGACAAGGTGGAAATGGCCTCCGTGACGGACAATACGAGGAAAGCGAGGTTGAGGTTGTTCAGGCATGTGAAGAGAAGGTGCAAGGATGCACCGGAGGTGTGAGAGGTTGGTTGTAGCAAAAGTTAGGAGAGGGAGAGGTAGGCCGAAAAAGAACTGGGGGAGGTGATCAGACATGACTTAGCACAACTGATGTGCCTAAAATTAAGCACATATTCTCCATCTTTTCCTTAGTGTTTGGAATGTTCTTAGACTTGTTTACAATGTTTTCTTGTATTTTTATGTTAGTTTATTGTTTTGAAGGAAATTGATGTCTAAATGGCCAAAAGTCAAAAACACAGCGAATTTTTTTGGGTGATTTACGGTTGTGTTCTTGACCGCAGATCAATTAACAGTGCACAAATCAGAGCATGAAAAGATTCAAAGGACTTGTATCCAAGATCCTGCAGAGGAAGGTCCAAATACGAAGCAGAATATAATCATAGACTTGTTTGACAACCAAAACTTGAAGAAGGAGATTGCCACTGCAAAAGAACCTGCAAACTGAAGAAGACGGATCATGAAATAAATTCACGCCTGCAGAAGTATTCCACAAAGCAGCTCCGAAAAACGTAAAAGGCAATCGCCGACAGCGCAAGGCAGATTCCACAGACCGTAAAGCATTTGACGATCATGAAGTGCATTGCAAAGTTTGTCGGTGGACTTACCTTATTATTTAGGATACTTACTTCTTGGACCATTATAAATAAACATGTTAGGCTTCTATTGAAAGAGTCAACAATTTTCCTTAGGTTAAGCATAATTGTGGTTGTTGTCGTCCAAGTTACAGTTTCCTTAATTCTTCAATAAAGTCTTCAACGTTGTTCAAGCTTTCAAGATTCCTAGAAAGTTAATGCATTCTTTCAATTTATATTCTTATTATTTATTATAAGTATGAGTACCTAAATCCTCTACTGAGATTGTGAAACCTAATAAGATTGTAAAAGTTCATAAGCTTTTCGTGTGACCATATGCTACTAGGGTTGTAAGTTATCAAATTTCTTTTTGTTCTTAATTAAAAGGCTTAGTGATTGGAAACATTAACCTACGTCATAATATCCTATCTAACCCAAAAGTGCAGGTTAGGATTTGATAGAAAAAGATTTGCATGAACTCAAAGCGTTAACCTTTGTTTGATACATTTAGATTAGACATAATTGAATCTACTTGGCATATTCGGCCGGTCTTATTGTCAATAACTCATAGTTGTGGAAGCATCATATGTAGATAAATCATTCATGAACTCGGAAGAGACTGAGTGGTAGTGCACGAGACAAAGTGCATAGTTGTAACCCAAAGTACCTATACGTATACTAAAAAAGTTTTCCCATATTTTCTACGGGATTCAAGCCCAAATTTAGGTGGGTTACTATTAATATATACGACCACATACATCAAAACTGAAGGTGTATTTTAAGCGTATTGATAACTCCGGTCTACTAAGGACATGACCCTAGAAAGGACGGCATGGAGGTTGAGGATTAGGGTAGAAGGCTAGTAGGTAGTTGGGTATTGTCAAACTTGATGTGGGAGAGTAGGGGGCTGGCCGCCTCCTTTTCCTCTTTTCATTATTGGTAGTAGTATTTAGTAATTGCGTAGTCTCCTATTGTTCTATGTGTGGTACTATTTATTGCTTTTTTTGCTTTGTGTTGTGCTATTTAGTTGTTATATTTTCTTGAAGTCTTACTTCGATGACATTCCTTTTAAGCCCAAGGTCTATCGGAAACTATCCCACAAAGGTAGAGGTAAGGTATGCATACATCCTCCTCTCCCAGACCCACTTGTGGGATTACACTGGATATGTTGTTAGCTCCTCTTGAGAAAGTTCTTCACAGTATTCCCGTTCCAAATAACTTATAAGTACATACAAAAGCAAAAGAGATACAAACAACAAGTCAACTACAAAGCTTGCCAAAGTGTACCTCTTTTCCAAATAATCCCGACAATGAAGTATGGCCTTTCACCATGTCTGCATAAAAGTCAACAACTTTGTGCCACGGCCTTGCATACATGAACTCGTAACATTCCCTGTCAAATCAAATATAAGACACTGGCTAAAGTGCATATAAATCATAGAAGTAGCTATATGCAAAAGGGTGGACGCACGAAATGCTAAGAGGTATCATCCGATATATATATGACATTGCTTGTCACAAACAGCTCCCTGCCTAGCTGGTAAAGCACCTTGCTTATCTACTTAGAGTTGAGAGTTCGAATATCAGTATGGGATCTGGAACATTCATCTAATTTTAGTTAAGTGCCTCACCATTTTATCTTCTAGAAAGTTAGGTTGCGAGTGAGGCTTACCTTCTTAAACGATACCAAATACACAAGCCAATCCAACATTCATTTTCATCAAACTTAGATGAAAAATAATACAAGACGTGTAATCTATATGACATACTTTTTTTATTAATACAAGAACCGTCTTTTCCGTTAATATAAGGCTGTTCTAAGGTTTGCTCATTTGTTTACCTTTTTTAATTAAATGTGGATACCGCTTACAGAAAAAACTGTGTACGCCACTATATATGGAATACCCATCACAGTACATTCTTTTTATTTTATATAAATACAACATTATACAGTTAAAACCACATCCCAGTAACCAGCATTTGACAAAATCCTCTTGGAAAGGTAGCAGTCCAGTTGAACCAGCAATCAAATAAATCCACTGAAAGAATCAAACACAGCCCACATAGTTGAATGCAATTAAAATCCAATATAGAACTAAAATAATCAATCTTGAATACAATTGGAAGCAAAGAAACCAAAAAACGTTATTCACCTCGCAATTAGAAATTAAATTCCCATTTCAGAACAAAATTGTAATTTTAAGAATCCTCAGAAAATTTTCTGAAAAAGTGAAGTGTTAAGGAAAATTTACCTGGAAGTCCATCTGGAGAACTTACACGAATCAGTGTGGTTATAGTGAAAATGCACCTTTTGCTGGGCAGCAGTCTGAGATGGATTTTCCATCAGATTTCTCAGAGTCCTTACAGTCGTTGGGTACCGTAGCATAACTTCCTCTCCCACTCGCCGGAGAAATTGCGGCGGTCGCCGGAGAGAAAAACTAGCGGCGGGATGCAGTGGAGTGTTTTCAAAATGTTTTCTTCTTTCTTCTTAAATACGCAATACTTTTTGGTTTATTACGTTTATACCCCAAATTCATTTATTTTTCTGGACTATTTTCAAATAATTATTTTTGTCCATGTGTTATTGTCTTATTTTGGTTTTGGTCCCTATGATATCTCACTAATCATACTTAACCTTTAATTAATTAAAGTAAGTGATTTCAGTCCTTCTACTAACGGTGAATATCAATTTAAACAGATCACTTACTACTGTCAGGGGTAATTTTGGTATTACAATAATTATATATATAAATAATAATATTTTTTGTTAGAGTTCATGTGAAATAACCCATTTCACAGTGAATTGCACTTCCCAAAGTAATGTGATTCATTTGGGAAAGTGAAGATTCAAAGTAAAACCCATTTCTCAAAATGATCTCTCTTTCTCTCTCCCGTTTCTTTCTTAGGTTTAGAATGACTAAACTCAACAAATTGTTGATGAAATTTTAGGAGAAAATTCAATGCAGAGCTCATATCAGAAGGAATTTTGCTCAAATTTTATCAAACTACCCACCAATCATCCAACACAACCAACTATTCATAAAAGAGGAATGAATTATAGAAATTAGTGAATGAAATAAGGCGGAAAAAAAATAAAACACTACAAGTTTTGAGTTTTCTTCTCTATTTTTCAGTTTGAGCTAGAGGTATTTTTTTCCATCCCTCTTCGATCTTTTTTCTTGCAAGCTTCGGTCCAGCCTTTTTGTTTCTTGAATTCTATTATTTTTATCTGAATTTACGATTAAGCTTTATCTGATTTGATATATGAAGCTTTTGCTTACAAAAAATTTGTACATGGTAGCTTAAGTTTAAGGTAAGTAAAATTGATTTGGTAGTGTGATTTTATTTTTTTTGATAAATGAAAATTTTATTGTCAAGGAAAGATGTTTGCAAGTATGAGCAAGAACCTCAATTATACTACCTTGGTCTAGCACCAAGCAGGTTGCTTCTCAACACTATCCTACTCTTCATGCTTACGTCAAGACCAACAGCCATCAGCTCCCGGCTTGTTGGTAAGGTGAGAGCTTCAAGCCCGATTTTAGGTGGCGCACCCTCCACACAAGCACCGCCCGAAAAAGGGGGACGAGAAAAGCTACAGGCCCAAATCTAGGGATAAACATTAAGTCCTTGAGAAAACACACATCTCAGTTCAAGTCATTGATACCGCGCCTAAAATTAAAATTTCAGCCATGTCCATTCCAAAAGTGAGAGACAGTAGCATCCTAGTTTTGTGCAATGTTGAAAAGAATGGGGTGCTACTCCATTAACGTTGAATGTCCAAGCCAAAGACCCCTCCATGAAAATATCTTCATTCCATTTCCAGTTTGCAGAAAGGAATCATATCATATGATAATATGATTGTTTGGTGGCCCTTTAACTTGAGTATGCTTACGAGGAAATCCCAATGCACATTATCAAAAGCTTCCTTGATGTCCAACTTACATAGGGCCTGACCTCCTTGATGGATCCTTGCTTATTGTAGTAGCAGTGTGTCTAGAGTCTATTCTCCTTTTTATAGAGGTTCCACAATAATTTGCATATGGAGGCTCGATTTCATGTTACAATATCAGTGAAATTAAATTCACCTGCCGTGTTTGGATTAGCAAATTTTTTCCCATTCTTACTTATTCGGAGTTTCATTGTGAAATTGAATGATATTGTTTCTCTTCAAGAAGTGTACTGAGTTGTTTTCTGTGTTGCAGGAGGAGTGTCTGGATTGTATTCTCATATAAATGGGAGGCAACTAAAGAGAAAAATTGCTCATCAACCAACGAACACACAGAGTAGTGTATGAGAGGATTGAATTCACATTCAAATTGAAGAAGGGAGTAGGGCTGGGATATGCTTGTGTATAAGAAAGGATGTTACGGGAGAAGTCATAAATATTTTCTAGCTTTAGGTTTTGTTCTCTGCATAAAAGTGTTTCTTGTTGTAATACCAAAATTACCCTTGACAACAGTAAGTGATCTGTTTAAATTGATATTCACTGTTAGTAGAAGGACTGAAATCACTTACTTTAATTAATTAAAGGTTAAGTATGATTAGTGAGATATCATAGGGACCAAAACCAAAATAAGACAATAACACAGGGACGAAAACAATTATTTTCTCTTCATTTTAATAGTGGACGTGTTAATTTTGTTTTGTTTTTCTTTTTAATAGTAATTTTAAAACAAGAATTCATCCCCACTAGGGATGTGCATTCGGTTTTTCGGTTTGGTTTTACACTATTCGATTTGGATTTTCGGTTTTTGGTTTTGTAAAAGTGTAACCCAATCCGATCCAAAATAAATTTGGTTTGATTTGGTTTTCCTCTATTCGGTTCAGCTTTTTTCGGTTTGGTTATTCGGTTATGTCAATAATTAATAACATATATAACCAAAGTAATAATATTTAGTCCCTTAAATATACTTTCTAATATAAATCATAAGTAAAACTTAAAACACAATACTTATAAGTATACCTATTATAGATGTAATTCAAACATAAAATATAAACGTAATCATCATGAAAGACAATAATAAAAAAGGGACAAAAGTGGTTAACTCCAACTTAATTCTAAGCCTAAACATTATATATATATATATATATATATATATATATATAATTCGGTTTTTTTCGGTTTTTTGGTTTTTATTTTTTAAAATCCGAAACCAAACCAAAAAATCAAACAAAGTAATTTATTAATCCAAAATCAATCCGGAAAACCAAAAAACCAATCCAAATAAAAATTTGGTTTGATTTGGTTTGGTTATTCGGTGTAATCCGAATAGTGCACACCCCTAATCCCCACACACACAAAAAAAAGATTGTGAAGTTCTATTGAAAGATTATGTTTTAGTATTCTAATTTTCAATTAAAGTAGGACAAAGAAATATTTAGGTTTTAGGAGCATACATTTTGGTAAAGCATAGCGGTAGTGTAGTCGTTTTATGAAGACAGAGTTGTTGGACACCTAAAGAAATATGTAAATGCAATTCCTTATAATTAGAAACGTGAGAAAATTGAGTAACGGGTGACAACAAAGTTCTTAATTAAAAAAAGTGACAAGTTGACCAAGTTTAAGTCAAAACTTCTACTAATTAAGTTTAAATGGTTGTGAAATGTAATTTTTAAAACTTGTTAAACTTTAATAAAATATAAAAACACCCCAACTGAAAATGATGATTTTCTTTTTCAAATATATTCAAAATTGTGTCACATTGTTGTTCGTTTATTTCAGCATTTCACTTTTCAACCTCCTTCTCTCTCAAGAACCCTCAACAACTCCACAACAATCCACCATAAATCTATAATATCTTTTCATTTTATCCTTCTCTGTTCATCTTTGTATGTCTCTATTGCCGCATTAAAGTTAGAGTTTTAATTTTTACATGTAAAATTCTTTTATTTTCTCCTCGTGGTTAGGATTTTGTGTTTTTGAAGTGAAAATGGTGATTTAGGCTCTTTTTAAAAAAAAACATGAATTTCACATATTTTGTTGTTACATGCCCTAATAAATAGTGTATTTATTGTTATTGTTGTGAATTTTACATATTTTATTGTTGCATGTCCTAATAAATAGTGTATTTGTTGTTATTGTTGTGGATTTTACATAATTTGTTGTTATTTCATGCATGTGTATTCTTAAATAAATATAAATAATAATCTCCCATTGGTTGTTTGGTGGTTGTAACACCTCTAATTTATTGAGGGAAAACATTTCCTCCGTTAGCCAACTCATCGAACTGAAGTGTCATCGCCGAGTGACTTGGCGGTTAGCCAAGTGGAGTTACCATCGCCTAGTGTCACGTTTCCATGGCCCAAGATTCTGGAAATTTAGGTGAGCTAGGTTGGGCTCGTCGTTCCAGTTGGCGCCTCGCCAAAGTTCCTCCCCTATCGCCAAAGTGGTCTGCCTTCTAGGTTGGCACACTGTAAAATTAGGTGAGCCAAGGGCTCACTTGGCGAGTCGCCAAGTGCCCTTAGGCGAGCCTTAGCGTGCAACATCTTCAATAATAAGTTAGGGTCCTTTGCGTCTTTTCAGAATTTTCTTAATTCGATACTACGTCGTTTTACCCTTCATCTAAAGACCTATATAAGCATTATACTCTAAAATTCCCCCAATTTAAGACTCATTCTCTCAAGAACCTAAAAGAAATCCCAAAGTTCTTCTCTCAAATAATTCTCTCTAGAACTTGAAGAAGAAGAAGAAGAAGAAAAAGTTCAAGCTAGGATCAAGGTCAAGTCTCCAATCCTCAAGCATTTGTGGGCTTTGTTATCAAGGTATGATGGTTTTTCTTCCATAGATTTATTTCATCCATGGAGCCCCCAAAATTCCCCAATTGAAAAGGTAGAAATTCCCCAATTTGAGTTAGGGTTTTCTCGTATGTTGTGGGTCTTGATGAATATTGATCCAAATGAGTGGATTATGATTGTTTATGCTTGAATTGAGTAGATTCAATGATTTTTGAGTGAATTTACATGTACACATGCCTAACCCATGATTCTAAGATGAATTTGATGTATGTGGGTTAAACTCCATGAAAGGGGAAATTGAGGATTTAGATGTATTCATATAGGATTGATATAGGGCATTATAGATTGCTTGAGATTGAAATATATAGACATGAATTGCTTGAGATTGAAGCACATATGATGATTTATTATTAGAATTATCTTGAGATTGAGGCATGTATGATGAATTATGATTATTAGGGCTTTGAGAGTAAAGCTTAAGCATGAATTGTTGATGATTAGATAGGATTGTTGTGGAAGGGATTTACCCACATGATTCCTTATGTGTGTATGAATGTGAAAGGTTTTCTCACATTGAATGATTTTAGGTTGAAAGGATTGCTCACCTAAAATGAATCTAAGTTAAAAGACTATGAAATTGATGAGGCTTAGGTGATGACCTCCATATGAGAATGATATAGAGTGATCTCTTATATTCCTAAGTTAGAAAACATGAGGTGATTACCCATGTCGTGTGATGTTGAGTAAAGAGGCGACTACCCTTATTGCACGATTTCAAAGTAGCAAGGCAAGAGGCGACTACCCAATAGCCTTTATAGCAAGGACATGGAGGCGACTACCTATGATCCTTATAGAATGATGTGGAGGCGAATACTCGTATCTTATATAACATGATATGGAGGCGAATACCCGTGTCATATGATGTTGGGCATGGAAACGAATACCTATGATCCCATAATATGGACATGGAGGCGAATACCTATGACCATATAAGTAAGGCAAGAGGCGACTACCCATTAGCCTTTATGGAAGGCAAGAGGCGACTACCCATGAGCCTTTATAGAAAGGCAAGGAGGTGATTTCCCCCTATCTATAAAAGATAAGCTAAACATGTTATGATAGGTGATGAGCTTGAATGATGGACTAAGGTTGCCTTCTATGACGAATAAGATTAATAGAAGATTTCCTATGTCTTGTCTAAGTATGCTTTGAGGTTACTTCAAGGAAGTTTCATAAGTATGTTTTAAGATGAGATTTACTTGTTATGATTAATGATTAGCTTGGATTGTTGCTAGAGTTTCCTTCAATGAGATGTAAGACTAGAGGCGGGTGACCCAAGTCTTGATAAAGGACAAGTTGAGGTTGCTTAAGGAAGTATTCCTCCTATGTTATGATGTTTTATGTGCATTGATTATGCTTATGACTTATGTTGATAACTCTTATGCTTATGTTGATGTTTATGCAAGCTATCATATTTAGTACGTATTTGTACTAATGCATACTATTGCCTATATATAGATGACATGTTAATACTTGGCCCCAATGTGAAAGTTATGAATGAGACTAAGAAATTTTTGTCTTCCAAGTTTGAAATGACAGACCTTGAAAATAGGTGTTGTCACTCCCCGAGGCTACCCCCTGGATGCGGACACGGGACCTAGGATCACGAGTGACCCCAAGCTAACCTTGCTGGCATATCATAAGCATACTAAATAAACTGAAGTAAAGAAATATTGTGCGAAAGCTAAATCATAAGATAATATGAAATGATAGGGAATACCCATATACTAAATCTGAATATAAGAAACTGAGAGTTGAATAAATATGAAAATTCAAACTCTAATACTATAGCTGAATCTAACTATGTCTAAAATAAGCCTCTAACTGACTAGAAGTGCTGAGACATGCTCCAACTAAGTCTAGCAAATACTAAAAACTAAAGACTAAAAGCAAAGGAAGATAACATGTCAACTGTCCTCGAGGAATGAGGACTCGCCATTGATGCTGCTGAATTGAAGATCGGGAACCGATCTATGCGTTGACTGTTGAGGACCTGAACCTACATCACGAGGAGATGTAGCGCACAATATGCGTCAGTACTTGAAAGGTACTAAGCATGCATGATAGAATAAAGCTAAACAATAATCATAACTGAATCAAAGAATATATCTGAGCAATGATAAGAGATAAACATGATACTAAACTGAGAATACTGAACATGAAATAACTCAATGCAATGACCAAGTTTATAGCATACTGAAACTGAAGTGTGAACTAAAGCTGATAACATGGCCAATGCAATCGAATCTAGATGAACTGTGGGAGGTACTAATAATTGACATAAAACCACATGAGCTAGATGTGGAGTTCGATGTATACTCCCCATCGAGAGGACCCAATATACCCGACCAGAGGTATAGAGGCATGCTGACATGATCACTAAAATGATGCCCACAGAAGAGACTTACAACCTACGGGGAACGTAGTTCTGGGACTTGAGGGTGACTAACCCTAGTCCACTCGGTGTTAAGCTACTCCCAATTAGAATTTAAATAAGCAATGTTATGACTAAAATGATGAAGTACTGTATAGCTCAATTACTATCATGCAAACTCTGAGAATGTAACAATTATGACTGATAATGTGACATTCGTAAATTGAAGCATGTGTATATCTGAATAATCTAAATAATTTGACCTAATATGTATAATTCATGAACTAAACGAATATATACAACTAGGGTTCTGAATATCATACAAAAAAACTGAGCGATAACATGATAATCTGATTTGGATCATTGTAACAGTTAAAACCCAATAATTTCTAACATTCAAGAAACCCTGGGTCTAGATAATATTAAGGGAATTAAGATTCTGACCGAAATCTAGGGACCTAATGGGTGAAAGGAACCCACTAGTGAAATCCCACATACCTGGTGACGAATTCCACGAAGAAATCTTTCGATTTTGGGGCTGAAACTGATGAAGACACGTTGCGTTCTTGAACTAGGGCATGGTCAACTCTTTCTCCTTTTGCGTTCTAATTTTTCTAAGTTTTGGTGAATAATTTGCTTAGGGTAGATTCTAATTAAGTTAATAGGCTTAAACTCACCAAAACTATGTAGTTTAGGGGTTAAACGACGTAGTTTAGGGGTCCAACACATAAGGAAAAGACAAAAAAAACCCTAGCTTAACTGTTGTCGGGGTCTCCGACGGACGGGACCGACGGACCGTGGTTGGACCGATGGTCCGTGCTAGTCAATCGTCATTTGGCAACTGGAAGGCTGTAGCTGGAGGTCTGATCCAAGGACACGGACCACGATCCGTGGCCCGACCTACGGTCTGTAGGTTCGACCGTGGGCCGACACTTAGAAAATTTCTGGGAGTGTCTCGGGAAGGGTCGCAGGTGGCCATCCACTGACTACCAGCACGGGCCTGGGTCACCCTATGGTTCATGGGTGGCAACCATGGGTTGCACCTGCAACTTTTAAAATCTACATTTTTGGTTTTTCTAGGATACGGGGTGTGATTTTGGGGATAAAAATTAAAAGAACTATTAATAGTTTATGTTTGTATAGTCTCATTATATTGAAAATATGTTGAAATTTTTTGTTTATTTTGATGTAGTTCTGGTTAGAACTCTTCATGATTCTAACATACACCTGAGAAAGAATAAAGAATCTAGTGTTTCTCAAATTGAATATGCTAAAATAATTGGCAGTAGAATATTTATCATGAACTATACTCGGTCTAATATAGCTTATGGTATTAGCAGATTGAGTAGATATACTCATAATTCTAGTAATGAGCACTAGAATTATGTATTTGAGATGTACTATGGATTGGTATATGCATTTTAAAAAATTTCCTACTATTTTATAAGGGTTTTGTGATGCAAACTAACTGATAATGATTAAGTTGGCTCCACCAGTGACTATGTGTTTACTTTGGGTGCAGGTGTTATTTCATAGAAGTATTCTAACCAGACTTGTATAACATATTCTACCATGAAATCTAAATTCATTGCTCCCAAGTTTGAGGGCAAGAAGTTGAATGACTGAATTTTTTTTTGGTAGATGTATAATAATGGGGCAGACAAGTTTTATCAGTCTCTAGTCATTATGACTCACATGCAACAATTGGGATTGCCAAAAATAATGTGTACAATGGAGAAAAGACATATGTTCATCACACATGGTACAATTAAATAGTTATTAAAACAGAGTGTTATTTCCTTGGAATATGTAAGGCTCAATAAAGATTTGGCGGATCCTTTAATGAAGGGTTTGGCAAGGAAAGTAACCCTTGAAACGTCGAAGTGGATGTGACTAATTCCCATAGATTTAGGTAATATGGTGAATACCACTTGTGGTCAAACAAATCCTTTTATGTAGGGCTGGGTGTTAGGTTTGTTCGATTTGATTTTTTGGGTTTCAGTTTGGTAAATGTTAATCCAAACTAAAATAAATTCAGTTCGGTTCAGTTTCGAAAATTTTGGTATGGTTTATTTCAGCTCGGTGTTTGGTTTGTGAGATTAGTTGAACAAATGCACAACACAAGCCATGAACATGGAAGAAGCATAAGCACAATTGCACAACTGACTTTCGTCCTAAACGTTTGTGAAAAACTAGCAAGATGACAATATCCTCACCAAACAAAGAATTAACTATAAAGACTACAATTCCACCATATGTTCTTGATAACACTCAAATATCCTCATTAAAACTAATTAAAAGGGACAACGGTCGTAGTCAATAAAAAACCCAACGAGAGTCTGGGTCAAATCCCACAGAGAATGGTATATCGTGCAGAATTCCTATTAAGAAATTTGGACTTTAAATTCAATCATTTGCAATAGTAAGAACAAGTGGGTGGATAATTCCACCAATTTAATATAAAGCTTTGGTTATCAATTATCGCAATTAAACTAAAGTATAAAAAAAATCAAGAGTTAACAAACAATCTAGGTGTGCGGGGATTGGAAATCGATGTCACAAAAGGGTAATTGTGTTTCTCTACAGTGATGAACATTCATGAATAGGCTAAGTAATCTTCATTGACGCTAATCATCTTTTGATATCAAAGCATCTATGCATAGAATCTCATTTTGGTCTCATCTAAATGCCAACCTAAAAAACTCAATACCTTACTCTATTCTCTCTTTCAAGAATAGGGCAAATAAATCCGACCCATAACTTCTGTTTTCAAGAAAGTTCTGACATCAAACCTAAATTGCTAGTATCAGAATAATTACCCACTTTATTCAATCTCTTTCGAGCATCAAGCGGAGATCGAAAGTAGGAATTAAGTTTGCAACCTTAACCCATAAGTTAATCCTATGATAATTAGACCAAATTAATGTATGAACAACAACAAAACATAGCATATCACAATACCCACTACATTAAATCAACACTCAACCCTATATTTGCACCCCTAAATCTTGGAGTTTTAGCCACCCATCACAGAAAGTAAAGAGATTATACCTTCCATGAAAGCAACTATGGGTAACTTAAAATCAAGCAATTATGGGTAACTTAAAATCAAGCAATTACAAGTAAATCCACTTTGGATTCAACTTCAATTTATCAAATTCAAACACCAAGTTGTAAAACCCCAAAAGCTAGAAAAATTTTCTTCAAAGGTGAAGTGTTTTCTCTCTCTACTCTTCACACTCTATTTTGGTATTTTTCTATTCTAGAAAATTGTATATCATTTCTCTCCCCTTTGGGCTATTTATACTTTCCCAAAATTTGACCCAAAATCTATTATCCGACTAACTCGATGACATTAGTCGGGCTCACCGAACTCGTTCAGAGAATCGCCTCTCTTTCCTCAGCTCGCCTTTTGATACTCTAAACTTCAAGTGTTTGAACTTTAGTTGTTGAACTTGATTGAGTCAGCCTTTCACGTTCGGTGAATCACCGAGTACCACCTTGGTTCACCTTTCGAGCATGCAATTTTTACTTTTCACACTATCAATTTAGGCGATGTTCATCAAGGCTGCCTTTCGCATTCGGCGCATCGCCTTCTCTAGTAAGGTCTGCTGACCTGACTTGATAGACACAAATGTTATGCACTGTCATTTTGAGTGAGGTCGTGCTCAATTGGTTATCTGCCCTTCTCGTTAAGCGATCAACAATGTATAGTTTGCACTTCTTTTTGCATTTTTGTTCATTGTTTCCAACATAAATCCTTGTCTTGTCCAATTGCCTTCATAACTGCAAATCATCAACATTATATCAGAATAGGGGAAAATGAGGTATTCAGGACACTGAATATTGAGATAAATGTACCTTAAATGAGTGAAAATCTACCACTCATCAAATTCAAGTCTTGAGAGTTCTTTCAAACATTTTGAGAAAGTCCATTTGAGTCTTTTTTATGAGTCTTTTACAATTTTAAATAACTTGTTTCAAGACTCGAGCAAGTGGGTATGAGAATGAGGAAAATGTATTCATGAGCCTACATTATTATCACGAGATCCTTCTTATCATGAATCATAACTCTTGAATCCATAATTCAAATTCAAGAGAGAGTTAAGAGTAGAGTTCACGAAAGTCTGTGAGTTCAATTGTGAATCCTTTGAGATCAACTATCGATTTGAGCTAAGTTTTAAGGAAGTAAGTATGAGAATGAGAAGAGTTGTATACACGAGTTCCATATTGTTAGGTAGACCCTTGAGTCAAGTCATTCATGTCCACAAATTCCGCATGAACTCCTTAAGTTGAGTATCTTTGAGAGGAGTAGTATCTTCAAGATCTAAGTCTTGAGTATTGAGTTCCTAACCCTTTTGAGATTATATTTCTAATCATGGAACTATTACATGTTACCCATGAAGTCCTTGAGTTGAGTTGTTCATGCCCATGATTCCGCATGAACCCTTTGACTTAAGCATTCTTGAAATGAGTAGTCTAACTGAAGTTCTTGCATTCTGATTTGTTGAGTTTCTAGTATTTAGTTATATGTATGGTTATTGAAAACCTCGAATTGTGTCGTTCATGTCCATAATTCGGCATGAACCCTATTTTGAGAAGTCTTTTACAAATTTTTCTAAACTTATTTTAAGATTTGAGCAGCTGAGTTTGAGAGAGAGCAGAGTTGAGTTGTTTTTCCAAAATGAATATATGGGAACTAAGTATTCCCAAGAGTAAATGTTTTCACATTTAAAAGATGAGGAAACTGAGATTTCCAGAAGAGCTTTTGAGAAGCTTTGAGTACCCTCTCTTTTAAGAGAATTTTTTTTGAGTAATAATCTCAAACCAGAGAAAGAGTTATGTTTTTAAACATATGAGCTAGTTATATTTTGGGAGTAGTATTGAGCACCGATATGGGGGAGAGTTCAAATAACTCACATCCCCCATAAACTATGTAGCCAACGTGGGTAGAAAGAGTCATACTTTTTAGATGATTCCTTAATGATTTTTAGCATAGACTAGTGGATCCACTTAGTGAGTAGATCCTATACCCTGGCAAAGTATAGGACAGTTCTGGCAGCGTGGGTGAGACAATGTATCATCACATAACTCATAGTGATAGTCGTTGGTTAGAGAACCTCCCACACAGAGTTATATTGTATTTTATATACAAACTGAGTTATTATTGTATTTTTCAATACATTGAGTTGTGATCGGTTGTTTTAAAAGCTTTCCATATATTGCATATTTTATTGTTTCTTATTTCTTGAGTATCCAAAGTCGAGTATCTTATTATTGAGTTGAGCCTTATTTCACTGAGTCGAATATCTTATTATTGAGTTGAGCCTTATTTTACTGAGTTGAAAATCTTATCATTGAGTCGAGCCCTATTTTCTCTGAGTTGAGTTGAACTATGTTTCTTTGAGTTGATTTGAGTGAGTTGAGAAGAGGTAAGTATGTTTCTTTTCCATCAGTTCAAGCTTATGTTTATGCGTTAGAATTCCCCTTACATTCTTGTACATTCCATGTACTGAAGTCATTTGGCCTGCATCGTTTTATGATGTAGATACAAGTATTCAGGATCATCAACAGAAGTTTCGTTGATACCACTTGCAGTTCAAGTTAGCTATGGTGAGCCTCCTTGCTTCCGGAGGATTCCAATTGTACTTTCAGTTTTGTCAGAATATCGTTGGTCTTGTTCTGACTTCCATATTTGTCATTTAGAGGCTTCATAGATAGACAATAGAGTTTGAGAAGTCTGTTTGTATTTATCTTGTTAAATGTTTTAAAGACTTGAGTTGCCAATTTATGGCGAGTTGAATATACTATTTTATTCAGAGTTAATATTTGAGTAAAAGATTTTGTAATTGAGTTCAATAAATTCTATTAAGTTGTAAGCTTTGTATGCTTGAGCTAGTCTTCCGCTTGTAGTAAGCCAGGATGAGGATTCACTTGGGGACCAACAATGGTTCTCGAGTGCCGGCCACGTCCAGGGTGTAGGCTCGGGTCGTGACAATATAGTTCAAGAGTACTTCACTTAATGGATATTTTTTGTTGCCTCGTTTCACTACGTGTCAATTCAAATCGACAGATATTGATACTTAAGTACACATTTCTTTCTTTTGCCCTGAAATTATTCTTATTCTTTATCTTTGCATTAGTGCGGGGAGGGGGATTATGGATATCATTCCTTTTTATTTAAGGCAAATGACAACATATTATAACTCTCCTTAAATAATCTATATGAACATTCCTAAGTTGTAAGTATATGTGAAATAGGAAAGTTACTTCCTTATAAATGATTCACATTTATTCAAGTGACAATTCCTTAACCTCGCAAAAAATATATGAACTATTCAAAATACTTGAACTTACTTTGTATGATGACAAATTTATTACTAAAGCAAGAGTAATGTTTCATTTCATTAATTCTACTTTAACTTCTTACGTTCTTATGATGGATAAAAATGTAAATGATATGTATATTTAAGGAGTATGATTTGTGAGTTAAATATACAGAAGAGAAACAAAACCCTCTCATTCATTTACACTCTCTTTCACAAATTCTCTTATTATCTCAAATAGTGATCATTTTTATAGTCATACTCTCGACAATTGTATTTGTGCAACTCCAAACTTCTAGCCATGAGTGCATGTATTTGAAAGAGTTGTGGAACCTTGGGGATTTACCGGCCTTAACGATTTGCATCGGAGACTGGGTGTAATCGCTTTCAAGGCAGTGTCTTGCCACGACACAATTTTTGTGATAATTTAGATACTATTTTTAATTCTTGTCCTATATCAATATTATAGTATTTTTCCAAACAATAGTCACCCAAAAATGGATTATTGATGTAAACACAATGACCACAACAATCAAATGAACCTATTACACAAAACGATTAAAGACATGTTCAATGCCATTGGATAGATGTGAAATTTAGGGCTCAAATTAATGAGTCTACTACTAGGGCAAAATAATAATCATATTTAGTTTAAGTTCCAGAAGCAAAGGGTTCGAGTGTCCATTGAAAAGAAAGATGTTGGGAAAATTAGGGGATTTAGTGTGATACATCTTAGCAAATATAGGTTCGAACGTTAATAGATTATTCTAGAGCTTGCAAAAAGTCTTACATCAGAAAATTGGCTCGATTGACGATAAATGTTTTAGCATAATCACATTTGGAAGTTCCATAATGGTTATATCTCAAATTCTTCTTCCTTTACAATCTCCCTCAAAAATCTTAGAATTTTTTTTATAATGGTTCATGGAGTTCATGATTAATTAATTATGATTCAGTGAGATGAGTTTATTTATAAATGAAACACATATCACAACATGGAGAGACATGTGTTTGAGAAATTAGATGTTGATTCGGAGGCAAACAAATAACAATAACCACTTATTTTAAGGGCTATTAATTATCATCTTTTATTCAATTAACATTATATCTATCACTCTCTCCTGGATTAAAGTGTCGAATCTGAATGTACACATCACGATGGAGCACACTATATATGAAAGTCCATCCATTCTGTAAGACCAAAACCCCAAAAACTAGCTAGCTTCCTTTTTGTTCAAACTAACTGACAACCATGGACGCCAAAAGCTTTGTGATTTTCAAGGACATTGCAAAGGATAATGCATATCTCATGTCACGAGGATTATGGACCTTCCAATGGTGATTATGATCGAAATTATTTCAAGATTGGCAATCAAGTCTATTTTATGTTGTAAAACTGTCTCTAAAATCTGGTAAATTTTGTTAACTTCCGACCATTTATTTGTTAACATGTGATACATGTTAACAAACAAAGGATCGGTAGTTAAAAGATGATACCACAGTTAGAAACAATCTTAAAATAGAAAAATGGACTTGATTGACAATCGTGAAAGAATTTCGACCATAATCAGCATTGGAAGGTCTATAATCCTCGTGACATGAGATATGCATTATCCTTTGCAATGTCCCTTGAGAATCTCAAAGCTTTTGGCGTCCATGGCTGTCAGTTAGTTTGAACGAAAAGGAAGCTAGCTAGTTTTTGGGTTTTGGTCTTATGGAATGGATGGACTTTCATATATAGTGTGCTCCAAGATTGTGGAAATTTATTTCAAGCTAAAATGACTATAGGGGCAACTCTAATTTCCACAAGTAACTAGGCAGAGTCATTAATTAAAAGTAATTATTGAAGTCTAACTAGCTGTTAGATAATATTAGTTTTTTTTTCTAATATTATTTCTTACACCTACTTAATATTTAGTAATTAATGAAAAACTAATGAGCCGTTAGTTAGCCGTTGGAGTGAACCTATATATAATGTAAATGGAGATGTACTTATGAAATACTCACCCAAAAGAGGATTGTTTATGTAAGTTACTAAATAACTATACAACAAACAAATGAACCCATTGTGTGAACCAATTAAATACATTGTCGATTCCACCGTAGGGAGGTGCTAATTAGGCCTCAACTCAATGACTCTGTTACTTGAGAAATAATAATAATCATAATTTTCTTTGAGTTCTAGAATCCAAGGGTTGGAATGACTATTCGAAACCATAATTAGGGAAAATTAGGTGATGTTGTGTGATACATGTTAAAAAATAAAGGGTAGGAAGTTAAAAGATGATACCAAAGTTTCCAAACAGTCTTACATCAAAAAACGGGGTTGATTGACGATCATGATAAAATTTCCACCATAATCACATTTGGAAGATCTATAATAGTCACATTGAAGATTCTTGTTCCTTTGTAATCTCCTTTCAAAAGCTTAGAGCTTTTAGGTTTTTGGTTCTTGGCGACCATTGTTAATTAATTTTGTTTCAATGAGATGAGTGTATTTACAAATCAAACACATATCACAACTTTGAGAGACATGTGTTTGAGGAATCAAATGTTGATGAGACAAACAAATTGCAATAAGACTTATTTTAAGGGACATTAATTATAATATATTATTCAATTATATATACTCTTAAATTAAGACACTAGAATCTGAATGTACCACGTCATGATGATTATAGACCTTCAAAGGTCGATAATGGTGGAAATTCATTCAATATAGTCAATCCAGTCCATTTTCTACTATAAGACTATTTGTAAACTTAGGTATAATCGTTTAACTTGCAACCCCTTATTTGTTAGCATATATATAATGACTCTTCAAGTCATATCCCTCGTTATCCAGCGTATTCAACGTTAAGAGCTTTTTTATAGTGACCCCAAGTCATTTATGACTTGTTGGGACTAATGGTCCAGTCATCAGACAGTTCATTTTAATCGTGTGATGCAAGTTTTCCTATTTTGTATCTTTTAAAGTTTGAACGATTGACTCCAGTCAAAATTTTATGTGAACGACCTCAGAATGCAATTATGATGGTTCTATTAGATCTAGAATGTCAAGTTTAGTCTGAAAGGACTTTTGGTGTGGGCTATGAGGCTTACAGGATTATTTTGAGCTATCTTGTAGATTTTTGTTTAAAAAGGACCTTAGGTGTGGGACCCATTTTTTGTTGAGACGACCTTCTTTGGAAGTTTTGACATTTCCATTGAGTCCAGAATATCAATTTTAGTGGGGGTGGCATATTTTATTTTCATGAACTAGTTTTAAACCAATCCCGAGCACCCAAGCAGAGTTTATTAGGACTTAGCTCATTTAGATGGAGCACTATGGTGGTGCAGTTACTCATACAGCTCTGGCACCACTTAAGCTGTAGCCGTTTTAACGGAAAAGGTGCCACTTAAGCGAGGCCTGCCAACTAAGGGTACGTCTATTTAGAGGACATGGATTAGCTTACGCGGTGGCCACTTAAGCGTTCAGGGATCTGCCTTAACAGGATTCTAGTGTGAGCCTTGCCTCTTTAGTGGTAGGGGCACCGCATCAGTTTCCATCATTGGTAGTTAAATCTCGAAATTAGTTTATTGTTCAATTTTAGTGGGGGTGGCATATTTTATTTTCATGCACTAGGTTTCAAACCAATCCCGATCACCCAAGAAGATTTTATTAGGACTTAACTCATTTAGCTGGAGCATTATGTTGGGGCAGTTGCTCATGCGACTCTGGCACCACTTAAGCTGTAGCCGCTTTAGCGGAAAATGTGCCACTTAAGTGAGGCCTGCCAGCTAAGGGCTTATCGCTTTAGCGGATGTGGATTAGTTTAGGCGGTGGCCACTTAAGCGGTCAGGGATCCGCTTTAACAGGCTTCAAGTGTGAGCCTTGCCCTTTTAATGGTAGGGGTGCCACATCATGTGCCATCATTGATAGTTAAATCCCAAAATTAGTTCATTGTCCAACATTCTGAATTCAATATCTTGTTTTCTAGAGCTTTGTTTGAGCTCATTTTTGGTGCATATTGTTGGGAATTACTGGAGCTTCACAATCGGGTCATTGGGATTGAGTTGGGGAGGGATCTTAAGTAAGGTAAATCTTGTCCCCTAAACCTTTCTTTTCCCTTTAATGGTGATTCTTGACTTCTGATCTTGTGGGACTATTTTGTTTGGGGTTTTGAGTGGATTGCACTCAACTTTTGGGCACAAGTTACTTGTGATATTAGGGTCCTAGTAATAGGTTTAATTTTGTAATTTCATTAACAAGTTCAACATGCCTATTTTTTACCCGATTTAGGCCTGAGTTACACTATACCAATATTGGTATCATTGTTCTCGTAGTAACGCGTACTTTATAATGTTGATAGTATCATGGAATTCGGATGACATAGAGATGAGGTGGGAAACTTGTGGATGATTCGAGATTGCAGTTCGGCTTTCAGGTAGGCCATGGTCCACTTTGTTTTAGCATGTGCTCCATGCAATTGAGTGATCTTTACTTTTCACACTATCACTTTGGGCGATGTTCATCAAGGCCGCCTTTCTCATTCGGCGCATCGCCTTATCTACTGTAGTCTGCCGACCTGACTTGATAGACACAAATGCTATGCACTGTCATTTTGGGTGAGGTCGTGCTCAATTGGTGATCTGCCCTTTTGTTAAGCGATCAACAATAGTTTACACTTCTTTTTGCATTTTTGTTCATTGTTTCCAACATAAATCCTTGTCTTGTTTGATTGCCTTCATAACTGCAAATAATCAACATTTTATCATAATAGGGCAAAATCAGGTATTCAGAACACTAAATATTGAGATAAATGTACCTTAAATGAGTGCAAATCTACCACTCATCAACTCTTCAACTATAACACAAAGTAAATTTTGCACCTACATCTCCCAAATTGCATAAATAATAAGCCTAGATCAAATAGGAAAAACTACTCCAAGAACAAAAGAGCAGAATAATAGAAAATAAGATAAATTAATATGAAGCTACATGGTGAGTGTTAACTATTGAGTGAGACTCGAGAGGTTAGTTGCAATTTGAGAAGTCGATGGTCAATGGCGTGACGAGCCAACGACTATGAGAGATAAGATGTAGCCTGTGACAGTAAGACGGTGAAAGTTGATGACACGTGAGTTATATTTTGTTGTCGACTGTTGAGTGTCAACTATCGAGAGTTTAGGGATTTTAGTATCTCACATTTGGGAATTAGCCAATTGGGTCGAGCCAATTGGGAAGTTTAATATTTGGGCTAGAAAAATTAAGCCTCTACTAGAGAATAAGTGAGTAACTAAATAAGACAACCTATACGTATATAAACAATTTTAGTTTGTTGATTAACCAATTTAAAATAGCTAAAAACCAAAAATCGAACCAAATAACTGAACTTTTAGGATTCAAAATTGAAACAGACCGAACACATTGAAAAATCGTAATTGAAATTAAATCTTTTTTGATTCGGTCAGTTTTTTTGTTTCGAACCATAATTTGCCTAGCATTACGTATAAGTACTTAATATATATTACATTTTTATCCCTATGACGTACAATAGTATTTTATAAGGTTAAGCTTATTTTGCTCTTAACAATTCCATAGACTTAAGGTGGTATATTTGGGATAGACTTGATGGAATCACCTATGTGAGTGTAAAGGCGTGGTCGGCTTTTGTGACAGACTTGAGACATATTTCAAGAGCACTCATGAGATCCAGCGTGTGTGCATGACCATAAAAATCACTTTCTTGGTATTGCGGAGTTTGCATAAAATCTAGCATATGCTATGTGTTTTGGGGGTCTCAACTTATGTCTATCTTGTTCAAAATTACTTCATGTCCATATATGTAACAACCCAATTTTTTTTTGAACTAAGACTCGAACTATCCCTCGTTGTGAGTAGGATTTTACCAAGGAATTTAAAATTTCTTAAGTGTTAAGGTCACTATGTAACAACCCAGAAAATCAATAGGCTAAACTAGAGCCTCATCGTGTGAGTTGGTATAACTTTAAGTTGGTGTCTAGGTTGAGTTAGGATTAATGGGCGTGTTTATGTGACTTCCGGAGATGTTTAAAGACTTAACTAAAGCTAAAATGAGGAAGGGAAACATCTAGGATGAAGGTAAGGACCTAAACTTTCAAGAAAAGGTGAAGGAGAACCTCGTTTGCTCTTTGGGCAGGTTGGCGATTGGCAGCATGGTCGCCCAAGTCACTTGGCGATGCGCCAAAGTGCACTTGGTCGCCCATTGTGTTGTCCCTCCTAGCCTAAGCTACTGTCCAAATGGGCGAGATGGCTTGGGGATCGCCCAATGGGTTGGCGATTCGCCCAACAGCCCTCCCCATCGCCCAAGTGAGCTGCCCACTTTGGTGTCCTACTGTAAAAATAGGCGAGCTTAAGGCTCATTAGGCGAGTCGCCTAAGTGGTTTGGCGAACCAAGGGTGCCAAAGGGCGAGCTCAAGCGGGTCAAACACACAAAAATGAAGTTTAAGTGAGGGCTTTTAAGTAATCTTTCCTAAACTTGAACCAATAGTTTTCCACTCTTTTCCTAACAAGTATATATAATTTTTAAATTCAAATTTCCTAAAAATTAGTTACTCCCAATTAATAAAAGAAGAAACCCAAGAACATCATCCTTCTCTCAAAAATCCTCTCTATAGACTCAAGAAGAAGAAGAAGACATTGGAGCTATGGTTTCAAGGTTCTTCCCCAAAATTTTTAGAGTTTCTTAGACAAGGTATGATTGCTTTTCATCCTTGGGCTGCTATCACCAAAGGAGCCCCTTCAACAATGTTTTCAAGAAATCAAATCCCCCAATTTCTAAGGTTTTCATTCTATAACATGGGTCTTCTTTCCAAAAGTTTTTATTGCTTAATTATGATTGTTTATGGTTGTTTATGATGAATTATGAATATATTAATGGAGAATTGAGGTTTATAACGAGAATTACCCATAGACCCATGTGTGGGCATGTTGTTAGATCTTGAATTGATATTGTGGGTTGGAGAAGATTGTGAATATGTCAATCGAATATGTTTATGATGTTTAAGCTATTGAATCATGAATTCCTTCTATGTTATGTAGTAATTGTGTATAGTTGGGTTGATTGTGATTCCAAGACCCTTGAAGGGCAAATATATGAAGGTTATGTCTCTTTATGGGAATTGTGCATGAGATTGTGAATTGCTTAGATAGTAATGGTTCTATATCTATTGTGTTGTTGTGGTGTTGATGATAAGATCTTTCATCCCTATACCCTATACACTTGGTTATTCATGATGTACGTATGTTATGAGAAGCTTATTGTGTTGATTGAAAGGACATTCTCATGATCACAGTACGATTGTAATGTGAAAGGTTTACTCACATGCTTGTGTTTCTAAAGTGAAAGGAGCATTCTCACTTAAGGAACCTATTAGCTATTATGATGAGATGTTGGCATGAGTGCCCAAAATATGTTGATATGAACTTAAGTAAAGGCTAATTATAACTATTAAAGGGAATAATGCGTAGCACCGAGATGACATGAAAGTGAGATGGGGGCTTTTACGTTTAGCAAGTTTGGCTTCCCATTGTACGATATCTTATGAGATGGAAACCTTTTACGCTTAGTAAGTTCGGGTTTCTTGTAGCAATCTCATTGTCCCATAACTATGTGCCCACATAGGTCTTAGCTAGTGGATCCACCTAAATAGCTAGGATATATGTTCTACCTTAGGCAAGTAGAACAATTTTTTTTTGGTGTGGGGGTAGAACACCGGATTCCATGTAGTTCACATGGTCTATGTTGGTTAGTGCAATCTTTCCCTAAAGGTTAATGAATGAACTATGGTAAGGACGTGGACTTTAACTAGGACTTCTTAAGGTGTACTACTTAGTGTGAGTGGGGGTATGGGACTTCACTTGTACATTGCACAAGTAGACTCTAAGAGGGGTTTTGGTAAGGTTCTCTTATGATTATGATGACTTATGAACTATGTATGAAATGGTATGTATGAATGTTATAAATATGAATGTCTTCACTTTTATGTATGTTGTTGGTGGCCTAAAGGTGATACTTGGTATTTGGTAGGGTTATGGGATCTTACCTTTGCATTGCACTAGTGTTGCTTTGGATTGCTTATATGCTTGGGTTGGCTTATGTTTCTTCATAAATGTGCATATTGGTTTTAAAACTTGGCAAAGGCATGATTTCAACTAAATGTCCCTTTGATGCATGTTTTAAGGATTTTGTGCATGGCATCCATACTTAGTACAATTAATTGTGCTAACCCATATTTTCTACTTTACTATGCGTGTAGGTTTCGGTCGTTGATACTTACCACTTTCTTCAAGGTGAAGTTTGGGTCGATTATTCCCCCGGCTTGGTGAGTCCTCAAGTTCGAGGACAAGTTGCTATTGATTCTAGTATCTAGTTTACCTTCTATATTCTAGACTATGATGTATTTCCTATTTTTTGGAGACTTTATTGATGTAAGGGCATAGACCCTATTTGTACTCTTAAGTCTAGATGGTGATTGAGACAAGTCTAGTTTCCTATTTTCCTTATATGAAAGAAGTTGACTTCGATTGTTAAAGTTTTAATTTTTCCGTATTTTTCTATGTCTTTATGCGACGATGAATGCTAAGGGATTGTATAAGACCCCTTCGGGGTCAAGTACGCCGTGTTACGACTAGGGGGTGCTCTCGGGTCGTGACACACTAGATGTAGCATCTTGAGTTCAAAGAAGAACTAAAGGAAATTCATTAAAGTCATTCCCAAGTTCCTTCAAGATTTAGGTCAACTTCAAACGAACACAACTTTCAGTACATGTAAGTTAGGTGGCCCATGAGATATCAAATGAAAGGTCTTGGAATCCTCTTCCCAACGCCACCGAGTTTTCTAATTTTTGAGCTTATACGAGGGAGATATGACTGTTTGAAGTCACGTTGTTCAATTAAGGAAATTTATCCAGATTTAAGAGGGTATTTTGGTCTTTTCCTTACCCAATCAGGTTAATTCGTTTTTAGGAATTAATTAGGGGTCTAAACTGATTTGGTTGAGTTTTCCCAAACCAATATATGCTTAAGGTTTTGAGAAGAGTTCAAGAAGAGGAGAAAAGGAGAAAAGTCAAGGCGTTCTTGGAGTTTTTTTGCTAATCGAGGATCATTTCTCCAAGGGTTTAATCCCTAATAGGTATGTAAGTTGTCATAGTATTGGGTTCGTTCACCCACACGTCAATCATGAGTTCCTTTTTCGAATTTCATACATAAGTTTGTATATATTGAGTTCTTGATAAGTGTTCTTAAAGTTCATTCTAAATCTTGTTATGTTGGATTTTTGATGAATTCTTGAGATGAAAGTTAGTGATTTGAGGGTTGTTTTGAGTGGATTAGTGTGTATACGTTGAGCATTCGATTCTAATTGAATGGGGAAGAAATCATTTGATTCTAGTTGAATTAAGGTCAGAAAACGAGTACAAAAATTCATCAAAATTGTCTGGGGGAATGGTGGCGCGATGCGCCACAGATATGCCAGTAGGGCTGGAGTGGCACGCTAAGATAGTGCCTCTGAAGTTTAGGGGCTGGTACCGCGCACCAGCAGTGTGCCAGGGTCGCCTGCCCCACTCATTTTCCATCGATTGTCCTGTTTGAGTCCCTTTAAAGAGTACCTTCACTCTCTTTTGATTATAACTACTCTAAACTACTTCTAAACACCTAAAAATCATTCATAACATGAATGATAACCTTGAATTCATAATTCAAATTCAAGGTACAGTTAAAGAGTTAAGTCTTGAGAGTTCTTTCGAACATTTTGAGAAAGTCCCTATGAGTCTTTTTGAGGAGTCTACTACAATTTTAAATAACTTGTTTCAAGACTCGAGCAAGTAAATATGAGAATGAGGAAAATGTATTCACGAGTCTACATTATCATCACGAGATCCTTCTTATCATGAATCATAACTCTCGAATCCAAAATACAAATTTAAGAGGGAGTTAAGAGTAGAGTTCAAGAAAGTCTTTTAGTTCAATTGTGAATCCTTTGAGATCAACTATCGTTTTAAGCTAAGTTTTGAGGAAGTAAGTATGAGAATGAGAAGAGGCGTATACACGAGTTCCATATTGTTAGGTAGACCCTTGAGTCGAATCGTTCATGTCCATAAATTCCGCATGAACTCAATAAGTTGAGTATCTTTGAGAGGAGTAGTATCTTCAAGATCTAAGTCTTGAGTATTGAGCTCCTAACCCTTTTGAGATTATATTCCTTATCATGGAACTATTACATGTTACCCGTGAAGTCCTTGAGTTGAGTTGTTCATTCCCATAATTCCGCATGAACCCTCTGACTTAAGCATTCTTGAAATTAGTAGTCTAACTGAAGTTCTTGCATTCTGATTTGTTGAGTTCCGAGTTGAGTTCTATGTATGGTTATTGAAAACCTCGAATTGAGTCGTTCATGTCCATAATTCGGCATGAACCCTATTTTGACAAGTCTTTTACAAATTTTTCTAAACTTGTTTTAAGACTTGAACAGCTGAGTTTGAGAAAGAGTAGAGTTGAGTTGAGTTCTTTTTCCAAAATTAATATATGGGAACTAAGTATTCTCAAGAGTAAATGTTTTCACATTTAAAAGATGAGAAAACTGAGATATCCAAAAGAGCTTATGAGCAGCTTTGAGTACCCACTCTTTTAAGAGATTTTTTTTTGAATAATAATCTCAAACCAGAGAAAGAGTTATGTTTTTATACATATGAGCTAGTTATATTTTGGGTATAGTATTGAGCATCGATATGGGGGAGAATTCAGATAACTCACATCCCCCATAAACCATGTAGCCAACGTGGGTAGAAAGAGTCATACTTTTTAGATGATTCCTTAATGATTTTTAGCATAGACTAGTGGATCCACTTAGTGAGTAGATCCTATACCCTGGCAAAGTATAGGACAGTTCTGGCAACGTGGGCGAGATGTTGTATCATCACATAACTCATAGTGATGGTTGTCGGTTAGAGAACCTCCCACACAGAGTTATATTGTATTTTATATACAAACTGAGTTATATTGAGTTGTGATAAGTTGTTTTAAAAGCTTTCCATATATTGCATATTTTGTTGTTGCTTATTTCTTGAGTATCCAGAGTAGAGTATCGTATTATTGAGTTGAGCGTTATTTAACTGAGTCGAATATCTTATTATTGAGTGTAGCTCTATTTTACTGAGTTGAAAATCTTATCATTGAGTCGATCCCTAATTTCTTTGAGTTGAGTTGAACTATGTTTCTTTGAGTTGAGAAGAGGTAAGTATGTTTCTTTTCCATCAGTTCAAGCTTATGTTTATGCTATAGAATTCCCCTTACATGCTCGTACCTTCCATGTACTGAAGCCATTTGGCCTGTATCATTTTATGATGTAGATACAAGTATTCAGGGTTATCAACAGAAGCTTAGTTGATACCACTTGCAGTTTGAGTTAGCTATGGTGAGTCTACTTACTTCCAGAGGTTTCCAATTGTACTCTCAATTTTGTCAAAATGTCGTGGGTCTTGTTCTGATTTCCATATTTGTCATTTAGAGGCTTCATAGTTAGACAATAGAGTTTGAGAAGTCTGTTTCATTTATCTTGTTAAATGTTTTAAATATTTGAGTTGCCTATTTCTGGCGAGTTGAATATACTATTTTATTCAGAGTTAATCTTTTGAGTTAAAGATTTTGTAATTGAGTTCAATAAATTCTATTAAGTTTTAAGCTTTGTATGCTTGAGTTAGTCTTCCACTTGTAGTCAGCCAGGATGAGGGTTCGCTTTGGGACCAACAATGTTTCTCGAGTGTCGGCCACGTCCAGGGTGTAGGCTCGAGTCGTAACAATATAGTTCAAGAGTACTTCACTTAATGGATATTTTTTGTTACCTCATTTCACTACGTGTCAACTCAAATCGAAAGATATTGATACTTAAGTACACATTCATTTCTTTTGCCCTGAAATTATTCTTATTCTTTATCTTTGCATTAGTGGGGGTAGAGGGATTATGGATATCATTCCTTTTTATTTAATGCAAATGACAACATCTTATAACTCTCCTTAGATAATCTATATGAACATTCCTAAGTTGTAAGTATATGTGAAATGGGAGAGTTACTTCCTTATAAATGATTCACATTTATTCAAGTGACAATCTTTTAACCTCGTAAAAAATGTATGAACTATTCAAAAGACTTTAAGTTACTTTGCATTATGACAAATTATCACTAAAGCAAGAGTAATGTTTCATTTCATTAATTCTACTATAACTTCTTACATTCTTATGATGGATATAAACGTAAATGATATGTCTATTTAAGGAATATGATTTGTGAGTTAAATATACAAAAGAGAAACAAAAGCCTCTCTTTCATTTACATTCTCTTTCACCAATTCTCTTATTTTCTCAAATAGTTATCATTTCTATTGTCAATCTCTCAACAATTGTATTTGTGCAACTCCAAACTTCTTGCCATGAGTGCATGTATTTGGAAGAGTTGTGGAACCTTGGGTAGTAATCGGCCTTAACAATTTGCATCGGAGACTGGGTGTAATTGCTTTCAAGGTAGTGTTTTGCCACGACACAATATTTGTGATAATTTAGATACTATTTTTAATTCTTGTCCTATATCAATATTATAGTATTTTTCCAAACAATAGTCACCCAAAAATGGATTATTGATGTAAACACAATGACCACAACAAACAAATGAACCTATTACACAAAACGATTAAAGACATGTTCAATGCCATTGGATAAATGTGAAATTTAGGGCTCAAATTAATGAGTGTACTGCTAGGGAAAATATAATAATCATAATTTAGTTTGAGTTCTAGAAGCGAAGGGTTCGAGTGTCCATTGAAAAGAAAGATGTTGGAAAATTAGGGGATTTAGTGTGATGCATCTTAGCAAATAAAGGGTCGGACGTTAATATATTATTCTAGAGCTTGCAAAAAGTATTACATCAGAAATTGGCTCGATTGATGATAAATGTTTAGCATAATCACATTTGGAAGTTCCATAATGGTTATATCTCAGATTCTTTTTCCTTTACAATCTCCCTAAAAAATCTTAGAGATTTTTTTATTATGGTTCATGGAGTTCGTGATTAATTAATTATGATTCAGTGAGATGAGTTTATTTATAAATGAAACACATAGCACAACATGGAGAGACATTGTGTTTGAGGAATCAAATGTTGATTAAAAGGCAAACAAATCACAATAACCACTTATTTTAAGGGCTATTAATTATCAACCCTTATTCAATAAACATTATATCTATCACTCTCTCCTAGATTAAAGTGTCGAATCTGAATGTACACCTCACGATGGAGCACACTATATATAAAAGTCCATCCATTTCATAAGACCAAAACCCCAAAAACTAGCTAGTTTGATTTTTGTTCAAACTAACTGACATACATGGATGCCAAAAGCTTTGATATACTCAAGGACATTGCAAAGGATAAAACATCTCTCATGTCACGAGGATTATGGACCTTCCAATGGTGATTATGATCGAAATTCTTTCAAGATTGGCAATCAAGTCTATTTTATGTTGTAAAACTGTCTCTAAAATCTGGTAATTTTTTTTAACTTCCGACCATTTATTTGTTAACATGTGATACATGTTAAAAAACAAACGATCGGAAGTTAAAATATGATACCAAAGTTAGAAACAATCTTAAAATAGAAAATGGACTTGATTGACTGTAACACCCCTCAAAATGAAATAGGATAATTAGAGCTTCACATGCGTGTTAGTAGTTGATAAACTTGTATAAATGTTTGAAGATGAGTTTATAGGTCAGTTTAGTTAAGTTTGAAGTCAAACGTCAAGAGACGTCCATGACGTTCAGAGACTAGCCTAGTGTTGGTGCTTTCGTGTGCTTGATGTGTTGTCATAGTTATGTTGTGTTGTTTGAAGTTTAGGTTAGAGAGAGTGACCCTAGTACCTAGGTGGGGTGGTATAGGTTCATGAATTCCGGGTACGACTCCCCAAGGACCACCCTCAGGGTCCTTGGAGAGGACCCAAACCTTGGCAAGAAGACTGCCCAAGGCAGTGTGGATTGACGCCCAGGACTGACTGGGGTCAATGGAGTGACGGCCCGTCAAAGGGGAGCGTGGCTCCACACTTAGGCGTGGGAGCTTAGCCCCCAAATGAGAGCCTCTGATCCAATTGACGGTTGCACAGGACGGTGCCGTCAATCCATTGACGGTCCGTCAACTGTGGCCGTCGATTGGTGCCCTGTTTCACTGGCAAGTTTCGGCCACGTTCTAATTAGACCCTAAATGACTATTTTACCTATTTTTAGGTATTTTAAGTGTATTAAAAGTGTTTTATAGAATTTTGGGTTCATTATTTTCAAAACCCTAAAAGTTGAACCTCTCTTCTCCAAAACCCTCTCTCCAGGAAGACTCCATTAGAAGGGAAGAACTCAAGGTTTCTAGGTAAAATTCTTCAAGTTTTCAAGAGTATTTTCGTGGGCATTCAATAAATAAGGTATGGGGATTTTATCTTTGATTTTCCTTTCAATCAAAGAGCCAAATGAAAGTTATTTCAATGTTTTTCAAAAACACTAAAAACCCCAATTTCAATTCTAAGCTTGGGTTCTTGCATGAAAGTATTTCAAATGATGATTTATGTTAATATTGATGGTTTTAAGATCAAAACTCCATGAACCCTTGCCTATCTTGAAATCCTAAATTTTGGGTTTATAGTGGGTCTATTGATTATGAGCTAATAATGTGATATTAATGTATAGATTGTTATGGGATATTGATCTATGTATTGCTCTATATTGAATTATGAGGAATTTATGGTCAATTGTGTTATATTGGGTGTTGGCCTTGAGTGGGCAATTGTGACCTAAGGTTTATGATGATGATGAAGTTGTGAATAGATAATTGATTCTAGTATTTTATATATAGATATGTTGTAGATGTTAGAATTGTGAGGCAAAGTTGGATGATTGTTGTGTTAAGTAATGTTGATTATGTGAAGGTAATGTGATATGATGTGAATTTGTGTATGGTCTAAGAGCATGAAAGGTAACCTTGTGTAGAGACTTTATGTGTTATGCTTGGTTGTTGTCTTCTTTGAATGACTTATAATGAAGGTGAGTTTAGGATATACTATGTTTATCTACTCTCACACCTAGTGAAGAATGAATGAAAGAATGTGAGAATGAATGAAAAGAATGGGAGTTAATGCTAATGAATGAAAGTTGGATCTATTGTAAGGATAGTCTCATAAAGTACTCCTTTAAATAAATGGGGTTCCTAGATGAAAGGTGTAAGATCCCGTAGTTTTTCTCTAATCGTGCATAATATATGTGGCGTAGTATGGCATGGTTATATGAGGTGTATATGACTTTTTATCGTACATTGGAGATTAAGATTTCAAGTAGGTGGCAATATCAAGGAACTAAACTAAAGTTTTAGGTCAAAGGAACCCCTCAAACAAAGTTCATGAGAAAAGAAATGGCTCGGGTAGAACTTCGCCCGTTTGAAAGGTTTAACTTGTCCCATACCTTGTGGATAAGCCTATGAGTGTAACACATGATAAGAATAGTGTGTTAGGTATTATAATAGCACAAGGGTCGTATGTTAAGTTTGGAAGTCAAGAAAATTAGTGAAACTAAAGTCGGCAAAAGTTATCGAAGTTTCTCTAATAATATTTTCTTAACTTTGGGTCAAATGTCTTGGATGT
>JAJOOO010005243.1:0-22806 GCA_029582685.1 Solanum piurae
TTTCCGGTAACTTCCGAAGCACATTTTTAAGAACTTTTTGGGTCAAATTCAAATAAAATCATTTCATTAAGTTCTCGACTCCAAACTCACATATGAGGCTCTAGTTTCACTCTATCATTTTCCGAGTCGTTATACAATCCATGCTTACACTGAACAAAAACCACCTAGTGAAGGATAACCTCAAATAATGGTGCTTTCCTTTTAAGAAAATCATTTCCATTATTATATAAATTGTGCTAGCATGCTTGGATGATGCAAACTGACATTGCCTCCAAGCATATCTTGTGATGTCTTAACCAGGTCACTTATGACATTGTAACATTGATGGATTTGATGTTAAAAACTAACAAACTTGGGGCTCTTCCTAGACCTTACTTGATCTGGATTTCAGTTTTTTGTCTGTTGTGACATGGCATGGAAGACACTAATTCCTTGTGCTGAAATTGCAAAAGTTGTGTGACATTACCTTTTATCCTAGAAGCGTACAAACTTAGGGGTCGTTTGGTTGGTAAACAAGTTAGACATGGATTATAATGTGGGGTTTGAATAATCATTTAGTGGATATGCTTTTATTGGTAGATGTTTGTTTCTTTTAACTAAAATGAGATATTGGGGCATATATAATAAAATACATATGTTTGGGTTTAAACTAGATAAATTGGGATAAACGATTTTAAACTTGAATTTTCTAAAGGACTTGGGGAGAAGGGCATCTATAATATCATTTTGGTGTTGTTATCCTGGTATTGAGTGTGGTAGAAAAATAACGCCAGAATTGTGGTATAATCCATCCCAGAATCAAAAGTTCAACCAAACACGAGATAAGATGATCCTGGACTGTTATCCTTACTCATAAATGAGGCAAACCCTTAGTTTTATTCTAGTATATCCTTCCCACACCATAAGCTAAGTACTGGACCTGAGTTTTGCTTCTTAGAGCTGCCAGCCATGTGTTGTTGCTATCCTACTTGCTTGCACTCCTTTCTCCATTTTCCTCAAGCTACTTTAATTATTTGATATTTAATCTGTATTTCTGATGCTGAGTGTAATTTGTATATGCTTTTATCCTGTACGTACTCACCTCCATGTACTTTCATAATAAGACACGGGTATTCGCCTCCACATCTTTCAATATAAGATATGGGTATTCGCCTCCACATCTTTCAATATAAGATATGGGCATTCACCTCCACATCTTTCAATCTGGGATCATGGGTATTTGCATCCATGTCCAACATTAGGGGATAAGGGTAGTCGCCTCTTACTCTCCTCTAAGGATTATGGGAAATCGCCTCATATCCTTCTCATCTACAGGTCATGGGTGATCACCTCTTACCTCAACTATTTCTTAGCATTTTAGTCTAGATTCATTTTAGGTGAGCAATCCCTTCAACCTAGAGTCATTCAATGTGAGAAAGCCTTTCACATTAATACTTAAGAAATTCATGTGGGAAATATCCCTTCAACAACAATTACATAAATAATCCACAATTCATATCATAAGTTTTACTCTCAAAGCACTGCATCTCATAATCATCATATATGCTTCAATCTCAAGCAGTTCTAATGCATCTCATCAATCCTATAAGAATACATCTAAACCCACAAATTGTCCTTTCATGGAATCACACCCATTTACATCAATTTCAATTTAGAACCAGGGGTTAAGCATGGGTACATGTAAATTCATCCTAAGAACATGTAATCCTATCAAATCAATCATAAACAATCATAATCCAATCAATTGGATCAACATTCATCAAGACCCACCACATTAGAAGAAAACCCTAACTTATATAAGGGAATTTCTACTTTTCAATTGGGGAATCTTGGGGCTCCATGGACCAAAGGATTCCATGGATTAAACGCCATCATACCTTGATATCAAATCAAACAAATGCTTGAGGAATGGAGTCTTGGATTTGATCTTAGCTTGAACTCTTTCTTCTTCTTCAAGTTCTAGAGAGAGAAATACTTGAGAGAAGAACTTTCAGATTCTTTTGGGTTTTGGAAATAATGACTTGAATGGGTGAGTTCTGGGGTTAATATCACTAATATAGGGGTCCTAGGCTTGGGTAAAATCACATAGTATTAATTTAATTAAAAATCCCTGAACTAAAATTGTTGAACCCACCTTCACGTGAGGCTTCACAACTCGTCAAGGGTCACGCAACCCATACTAGTGCACGTGGTCCCTTCACCAGTGGCTTGGGTTGCCACCACTTACTCCCCAAAAACTAACTCCTGACCATGGCCTCTCCCATGGACCATGGTGGCCTTCACGAGCCGTCAAGTAGCTCATGAGAGGGTCTTGAGTTTTGGGTAGCTTGGGCTAGCTACTTCCTAGGTCACCACACCCATCACCATGACTCGTGGTCCCCACCACGAGGCATCATGGTGGTCGTGGGAGGTGAGCACAACTTGGTGAAAGTTGCCCAATCTCACTTCCTTGGCTCTTGCCCTCTCACTTAGCCCTAGCTTAGCCTACTAGATTCCGAGGTGTTACATTATCTCTCCCTTGGGATTATTCATCCTCAGATGGAATTCTAGACACTTCTCTAAAGAAAAGACTCAATACTAGCAGCCTATCATGCATGCAATCTCATCTTATTTCACATATCAAGGAGGAAACATCAACTCCAAGCTTAAACATACTCAATGCACCATAAGAAAGGTAGGAACTAGACCTAGCAACCCAATATACATGAAATTTCAAAATTTCTTATATTCAAGGAGGATTTACCATCTCCAAGCTAAAATCATGCTTAACACAATCTCATGGAGCCTATATACAATTATTATCAATAGCATATCTAAAGAATGTTCAACAATTCATCTCATGAAGTCTATACGCACTCAATGCACAACAACATGAGAAAAATCAATCATGTAAACTCATTTCCTTTCAAAACACAATTTTTTCATGAACATGCATAAAATAAGGAAATCATGGGAATATCTCAACACATGACACCAAATCAAAGAGCAAACCATGAGGAACTCATTACCTCAAGTTAGAGTAGGAGTAGAAGGAAAAGATGAGGATATTGGGACATCATAACGGCCTCGGCCTCCCAAGTTGCACCCTCAACTAATGGATTCCCCCATAACACTTTCACGGAAGCAACTTCCTTATTTCTTAACTTGTTAACTTGCTGGTCTAAAATCTCTACCGGAACTTTATCATAAGAAATACTTTCATCAACTCCCAAACCTTCAAAGGGGACTATGGATGTCGGATATCCAACACACTTCTTACACATAGAGACATGAAAACCGGATGCACCGATGCCAAATCATTAGGCAAATCAAGCTCGTAAGACACCTTACCATCACGCCCCAAAATTTGATATGGGCCTACATAACGGGGACTGAGTTTCCCTTTCTTCCCAAACCCCATTACACATTTCATGGGTTAGATTTTTAAGTAAACCCAATCATTAAAATCAAACTCAAGATCTCTTCTTCTAACATCGGCATAGGACTTTTGTCGACTTTGGACTGTTCTCAACCTTTCTCTAATAATTCAGACTTTATAGTTGGTTTGCCTCGTACTCGGTGATAACATGATTCGATTTGGGTTATAGTAAATCAAATGACGAAATCAGCCCATTTCATCACCGTCAAAGTTTCTTATTTGGCGGAAGACTATGCTAAGTTGTATTTGAAGGAAATGGTAAGGTAGAATGGAGTGCTATTGTCCATTATCTCCGATAGAGGTACTCAGTTTACATCTCAGTTTTGGAAGTCTTTCCAAAAGGGTCTTGGCTCTAAAGTTAAACTTAGAACAACTTTTCATCGACAAACTGATGGGCAAATGGAGGCATACAAGACCCCTAGAGGTCTCATATAAGCCACTTAGCTTTCATAGTCAAGATAATAGAAAAACGATAAAATTTAAAACCATTTTCAATACAATTAATGTCTTATAAAACGAAAAGGGAGACTCATACAATTGCCTCAAAACCATATAATATAAAGATTCTTGGGATACAGCCCATACAATAATGTTCAAAACATAAAATGAAAAGAACATAAGGAAATAGTGGCCAAATCCTCGAATACTATGAGGACTCACCAATCATCAAGTCTTGCCTCTACTAAGATCCTAGCCATGTAGATGAGAATAGGGAAAACCGGACCCTATATTTGGATAAGAAATGTAGGCAACAATATGCGTTAGTAAGAGAATGTACCAAATATGATAGCTTGCATAAAAATCAACATAAACATAAGAGTGATACAATATAAATCATAAGCATAATCCATGCACATAATCGACAATATCAACATATAAGGAATACTTCTCAAGTAACTTCAAAGCATACTTATCCAAGAAATAGGTAATCCTCCACTAAACTTACTAATCGTATAAGTCAACCTTAAGAAATCATCCAAATTCATCAGCAATTATTCTCATCATTTAGCATATCTTTTATAGACATGGGGAATCACCTCCTTGCCTTCCTATAAAAGCTAATGGGCAGTCACCTCTTGCCTTACATGTATGGTCATGGGTGCTCGCTTCCATGTCCATCTCATGGGATCATAGGTATTCGCCTCCACATCATTTTATAAGGAATCATAAGTATTCACCTCGGTGTCCTTTCATAATAAGAAGCAGGTATTAGCCTCCACATCTTTCAATATAAGATATGGGTATTCGCCTCCTCATCTTTCAACATAAGATATGGGCATTTCCCTCCACATATTTTAATATGGGATCATGGGTATTTGCATCCATTTCCAAAATTAGGGGGTAAAGGTAGTCGCCTTTTACTCTTCTCTAAGGATTATGGGAAATAGCCTCATATCCTTCTCATCTAGAGGTCATGGGCGATCACCTCTTGCCTCATCTATTTCTTTGAATTTTAGTCTAGATTCATTTTACGTGAGCAATCCTTTCAACCTAGAACATTCAATGTGAGAAAGCCTTCCAGATTTATACTTAAGCAATTCATGTGGGAACCATCCCTTCTACAACAATTACATCAATAATCCACAGTTCACATCATAAGCTTTACTCTCAAAGCACTACATCTCATAATCATCATATATGATTCAATCTCGAGAAATTCTAATGTATCTCATCAATCCTATAAGAATACATCTAAACCCACAAATTCTCCTTCACACCAATTTACATCAATTTCAACCTAGAACCATGGGTTAAGCATGGGTACATGTAAATTCATCCTAAGAACATGTAATACTATCAATTCAATCATAAACAATCATAACACAAACAATTGGATCAACATTCATCAAGACCCATACCATTAGAACAAAACCCTAACTCAAATTGGGGAACTTCTACTTTTTAATTGGGGAATCTTGGGGGCTCCATGGATGAAAGGATTACATGTGTGAAAATCCATCATACCTTGATATCAAAGCCTACAAATGCTTGAGGAATGGAGAATTGGACTTGATCTTAGCTTGAACTCTTTCTTTTTCTTCAAGTTCTAGGGAGAGAAATATTTGAGAGAAGAACTTTTGGATTCTTTTAGGTTTTTGAAATAATGACTTGAATGGGAGAGTTTTGGCGTTAAATCACTTATATAGGGGTCCTAGGCTTGGGTAAAATGACATAGTATTAATTTAATTAAAACCAAAAAAGACCCAAAAACCCCTGAACTAAAACTGTCAAACCCACCTTCACGTGAGGGTTCACGACTCGTCAAGGGTAACACATCCCGTATTGGTTCCTTTGTCCCTTGACCAGTTGCTTACCTTGCGAACACTTAGTCCCCAAAAACTAACTCTTGACCACGACCTCTCCCACAGCCCATGGTGGCCTTCACGAGCCATCAAGTTTCTCATGGGAGGGTCTTGAGTTTATGGCTTCTTGGGCTAGCTATTGCCTAGATCACCACACCCATCACCAAGACATGTGGTCCCCACCACGAGGCATCATGGTGGTCGTGGGAGGTGAGCACGGCTTGGTGTAGGTGGACCAAGCTCACTTCCTTGGCTCTTTCCCACTCACTTAGCCCTAGCTTAGACTTCTAGATTCTGAGGTGTTACAATTGACCATGTTCATGATTTATTATGTCTCTTCAAAAGGTTTTTACTATGCTTAGCTTTCTCATGTATTTCATGTTTTTATTATGTCCCTTGTGATCATGTTTTACGATTTCATTCATGTCAGTCGTTCGTAGTACATTCCATATACTAATGCATACTTGTGCCTTACATAGTTCACTAATGTAGGGCTTGATGACTATTCTCTCTCCGTTCGTGGCTAGTAAGCACGTAGAGATTTCGAAGATTGGGTGAGTCCTCATGTTTGGAGGGCGATATCTCTTTATTACTTTTCTATGTCTTTACTTTCAGATGTTGTACGTGGTGTATGGGTTACGTCCCGACCAGAACATTTGATGTAATAGATGGCTAGTCAAGACCATGTTATACTTCTACTAAGTTTTGTCAAACTCTTTTCTTGAAATGAAATTTCTTACTTCGTCTATTACTTCGTGCATATGTATGTCAAGTGGATTTTGTAAGGTCTCTCGAGGTCTTATACGCCATGTCACGTCTAGGTGTACTTTGGGTCATGACAAATTCAAATGACTTGCTGCAACAAATTCAAGAATTGTTGATTTTTTCTAACATCTAAGTGAGTTGTTTCGCCAATTCAATAAACTTGTTATGACAAACTCAACAAATTTTGATTCTTTTTTAGAACAATTGAATAGTTATTGTAGCAATTCAACAGAATTCTTTCAAAAATCTTAGGGCATCTCAAACCTATAACACTAAATTTACACTAAAATAGTGCTAACACTATTTTAGTGTAAATCAACTCATATAATGACCCTGAAGGTCATTTTAGAAATTATCTGGAAAATTATCATTTTACCCCTAATGATAGTTTCCTCAAATTGTGTAATGACCTCCAACTCATTTATGTGGTATGCCTCATATTCATCATTGGGACCTTTCCTGTAGCGACTCCAAGTCATTTATGACTTGTTGGGAATGATAGCTCGGTCACCTGGTCTTTCATTTCATTTTTATGCGAGTTGTAGTCTTTTGGAACTTTTAAACCTTGAACGGACATTTTTTATCAAAATTAAAAGTAGATGACCTCATAATCCAATTTTCATGATTCCATCAGCTTTAGAAGGGTAATTTTAGGCTGGTAGCATAGTCAACATGATTATCGAGACTTTTAGTGCGAAGCTGTACAATTAGACGTTTTAACTTTTAAGTTAGGACCTAAATTTGACTTTAGTCAACATTTTGAGTAAACAAGCTCGGATTAGAATTTCATCAGCATGGTTAGCTCCAAAATATAGAGTTTGTCCTAGAGCAACCCTTAGTTTAGATCCCGAGTCTTTTGGGCTGATTTTGCACTCCTTGTGGATTTTGACTTAAACTGGAACTTGTGTGTGGGACCTACTTTTCATCAAAACAATCTTGGATTGAAGATTTGCTGTTTTCATTGAGTCCGAAACACCAAATTCATTGGTGAAACATATCTCATTTTGCACGCACGGGATTTTAAACGAATCCCGGACACCCCGTCGGAGTTTTGGTGCCATATCACATCAACTGAAGTGTTGTAACTTGAGGCATGCCCTGTGTCCGTGCACCTAGGCCGCTTTCATGGAGGGTTGGTGCATTAGCAGGAGCATTTGTGAGCAGGCTATTGCGTTTGGGGGCAACAACATGCATGGACTGCACGTTCACACATGGCCTGTGTTTTTGCGCAAGGGCTGTCTCTTTTGTGGCACGTAGCTGGCCTGGCATGCACATTTTCACGGTTGCCCCATTTTTGCGAGGGCTAGCCAGCCGCCTGGCCTTTATATAAAGGCCATGTCGCGACCAACATTGGTACCAAATAGTGTTATAGCAATTTCTCCTTGATTGTAAGTCTGATTTTGGTGATTCAATTTCTGGTGTGTTTGTTGGGAGCATTGCTACTTGGATTTGTGGTTGAATTGCACTGAGGAACGTATGTTTGAGGTAAAATTTTGTGTAGAAGCTGCTGCCCCAAAACCTTGTTTTAGTTTAGTTTGAGTTTTTTTGCTAGTTGTTATGTTGGCTTTCTTAGGCATCGGTTTATGTTCAACTTTTGAACACAAGATTGAGGAATAGTTTAGGACCTCTTGACGGATTCAATTTTGTCAAGGATTTCACAATTCCCATTTGACTTTAAAATAGGTCTGTTTTCATTTTATGTGAATTTAGTTTCTAAACGATCGTAATAATGTTGTGATCCTATTCTTGATTGTTTGGCAGCATTCAAATGTCGTTCAAAAAATAAAATCTATGGCCTTATGATTTGGAGCGTCCGTGGTTGGCCTAAAGATAGGCTACAACTTCCTTCCTAATTAGATTGAGCATGAATGTGTAAATTTATAATGATTAGTGTGAATTCGGGGCGGGTACCTATGTTTTCATGCTTTTCTCCTTAGAAAGCATGTTTTAGGATTGGTTACTACTATTTTGAGGATTGTACCATGTCATTTGGTTGTTGTATGTGTGTTTTAGCGTGCCATGGTCGGCCTTAGTCTAGGATAGACTAGTGATGCCTTAGACCTAAGAGATTTGTAGCTTTATATGTCTTCGACATCGTTTTGGAAAGACTAGGTCCTTTTATACTAAACTAGTAGACTTGGGTATGATAGTATGGGCCTTAGTCTAGGCATTTGCGCAACTTGTTAGCCCTTTGTATTCTCTCCCTATTTTTGTGACTATGATGCGTTACCAGAGGTTGTGTGCTTTCTCAGGATTGGAGTACTCCAGTCTTGGAGCCTTTTGTGATATATTTGGGAGTGGATGTTGATCTACGGTGGCTTGGAGACTACTTGAGATACTCTTGGGAGTCGACACCCCCCCGGATCACTCTTGCTAGTTGGGTGGCTTATGCCCCTAGGAGTGGATGGGCTAGTTTAGAGGCCGATATATGAGATCATCTACGGAGTCTACACACCCTCAAGTCACTCTTACTAGCTGGGTGGCTTACGCCCCTAGGAGAGTATTGTATGTTTAGGCGGCTTAGGTTGATTGTCACTCTTGCGAGCTTGTTGGGAGTTGATTGATTCTTGGTTATACGATTACTTGGGCTAGGATCCTGGATGATGTTCTTGGATTCAGATCTAGGTTACTCTTCTCTCTTGTAGACTTAGCTATTCTATGTACAAGTCGAGCTTATGGGGCCCCATTCGGATTTTATGGAAGGGTTTCTATTTTATATAACTTTTGGTTGCCTCTAATTCTGTCTTTTCTTATTGTTAGTGCTATTTTGTTTTTAGTTCTAGCCTTGTACTCACTACTTATTGTTATGGTTACCGCTTGGCTTACCTACTGGTGAATTATAGTATGTGCCATTATAACTCAGGAAGTTGGGTCTTGACAAGTTGGTATCAGTGCCCCACGTTCACCGGTCTCACTTGTATAGAGCCAATACCTAGTAGAGTCCTATGGATCAGTGCGGAGAGGTATGTGTCCTATTTTCGGGATTTTACAAGGAGTCTATAGGAAATCTCCTCTTTTGTATCACTTTTATGCAACATGTGTGTTATTAGTTTCTTGAAATCTCATGTGTTTCACTCTTTTTCGCATGATGGCTTGTACACGTCGTGCAAAAGCTTAGGGTAGGAGTCCACCTCCCCTGCTTTTTTAGGGGTGAAACACCACCCTAGAGACATAGGGGTTCGGAGCCCCCAATGGATCCTCTAGTAGCCTATGTTCCAGAGCAACAAGCTAGGCCAGGACCAACTCAGCCAACACCCGGACTAGCTATGGCTCTAGATCTCTAGGAAGTCATTAAGCAACTTCTAACCATGTTTGGAGGCAGGCAGTAGGCCCTGCACCAGTATCGGCACCTACACAATCACCAACACCACATCAGCAGGATCAACCTAGAGTTATGGCACCTCAGGACCAAGTACCACCTAAGGGAGCCCATGATTGTGGCCAGATGTCACTACCCAGGGGTACCCCTAGATGTAACAAGGCACATAAAACCCAAAAAGGCTCCATGTAAGACACTTAGCATATCATAACATAAGAATAGAATAATAAAAAGTAAAAACGCATTTCAAGTCCAAAATTTTCATAAAGCAAAGCGGAAGTCTAGACTTGTCTCAACATAGCCATCTATTACAATATTCGAAGTAAACAGGGACACAACCCATACAACATAGTCCGAAAAGGAAATACAAGAAATGAACTATAATGAGATAACATCCATCCTTGAATCATGAGGACTCACCAACAGGCTAGGAGAATAAGCAAATCTAAGCTTTAGCCACAATGATGATAACCTTGAGAACTGGACCCTATACTTTGGGAAAAATGTAGGAAAAGTACGCGTTAGTAGAAAAATGCACTAAGTATGATAGTCATGCATAAAAACATTGAAAACATGCTAAAAGGGACATTTCATTTGAATGCATGAAATTTACTAAGTTAAAACATCATTATGAAAATAGTGGAAAAACATAAGTCATAAAGCATAGTCATTATATTGATCATCATATCATATGAGGAACATATCATAAATACCCTCAAAGCATACTTGTGCAATGCATGAATAAGACCCCATAAATCTCACTTATGATAATTAAAGCTTCTTGAGTAACCATAGTTCATAATTCATATTCTTGTTCATATTGTTGTCATAGTGGGAATAAGCCTTAACCGACATAGACCATCTGAGCTCAACATGGAATTCGGTGTTACTCACACCGAAAAGGTTTGTCCTACTTGCCTAAGGTACAACCATACTCTTAGCTTAGGTGGATCAACTACCTAAATGACCTATGGGGGCACATAGTTTATAGGATAAGGAGATTGCTACTAGAAAACCTGACTCAACTAAGGTAGAAGGTCTCCATCTCATGAGATACATACTTTGGGAACTCGGACTCAACTAGTGTAAAAGGTCCCATTGGGAAGTCGGACTCAACTAGCGTAAAAGCTTCCATCTCATATTCAATATATACTCGGTGCTAAGCATTAATTCCTATGGAGTTCATATTAAGTCTTGACTTAAGTTCATATTCATGGAAAAATGTCTTGACACTCCATCCAACATAATTCATAAGATGGCTCACTAGATCATGCGTGAGAATAACCTTTCACAGTCCATGTCTACATATAGATTCGATAAGTGAGAAAGCCTTTCAACCCTAGAATCATCATATTTCTGAGAAAACCTTTCACATCATATCATATTCATGCACAAATGTTCATATGAGGATAAACTTCCAACAACACAACAACTAGATCATAATCATATTCACTTCACTCTCAAAGTGTTCTTAAAGCATATACTAAACTTCATAAATCATGCATAATATCATAATTTGCCCTTTTCAAGGATCAAACCTCATATCAAATCAACACGTCTATAATTCACTACATTAAACATGGATATTAACATAATTCAAGTGACCCAATTACTACAAGCATAATCTCATAATATCCTTCTTTCATCAACACACCCACATAACAAGATCATAAATTGAGAATATGGGGATTTCATGGGTTCTTAGGGATTTTAACATAAGAAACATAATAAATTATCAATTCAATCATAATATAAAGTATTTTTAGCATTAGAATCGCTTTTGAAAAGAAACCCATGACTTTGGAATCAAACCCTACCTTTTGAGGAATTTCTATCTTTGAAATTGAGATTTTGAAGGGGCTCCATGGATGAAGAGATACCATACCTTAGCAATCAAACCCAATGAATTTGAGAAGAAAACCTTACTCCTTGAACCCTAGTTGTAACTTCCTTCTTCTTCTTCCTTGAAGTTCTAAAGAGAGAATATTTGAGACGGAATTAGGTTTTTTTTGGTGATTTAGAAATAATGACTTGGATGACTTAATTTAGTGATATAAAATACTTATATAGGTGATCTAATTTAGGCTAAAATGACATCACTTAATATCAATTAAAATTGGAAAACCCCAAAGTGCCCCTAAACTAACTCCCAAAAAATTAGTTTACAAGCCCCATCCACTCCCCTCACTGATGGAGAGTGGTTGGACCCAAGGCCCGTGCTGGTGAAGCGTGGGTTGGGGTTCAGAGACCTGGTTTTAGGGCCCTGACCTACGGCCCCTCACCCACGGTCGTGTACTGACCCACGAGGCGTAGGTCCCCTCCGTTGGTCACTGTCCAAACAGTTTCTAGGGGTCCTCCTCAAGGACCCATGGTTGGTCCTTGGGGTCGTACCTTGACAATCTAACACGAAACCCTTTATTTTTAAGTACGAGGAGTTACATTCAAGACTCTAACCCTCACGTTAAGATCTAGTTTAGCCTACTAAATTCTGGAGTGTTACACCAGAGTCATGCCGCTAGAGGAGCGCAAGATGCTTGGAGTGTTTTTTAGGCTCTCACCTTTAAGGTTTTCTTCGGCTGTGGGAAAGGATGCCCACAAGTTTCTTACGTATTCCGTGAGCAGCTGTCTACCTTGGGGCTAGTGGAGTTGAGAGTATCCGACTTAACTGCGTATCAATTGGTTGGGCCAGCCAGGCAGTGGTGGCGTACCTTTATTGAGACCAGACTAGTTGGGTCTCCTATGGTCACCTGGACTGAGTTTTGTAAGACCTTCTCGGTCAAGTTCATCGTCGCAGTGTCAAAGATCATCTCAGGGATCAATTCTCAGCAGGGTTCTATGATTGTGTCTAAGTAGGAGGAAAGATCTCATGAACTCTCCCTCATTCTACCATAGTCTACCCATAAAAGAGGAAAGGGTTCAGTGTTCTGTTCATGGATAGAGAGTGCACTTGTGGATTGAAACTCAGTCTATGGTCTGTATGAGTCATTCCTTTCTAGATGTTGTTGATCATACCCACGCTGTTGAGCAGCTCTGTCGTGAGTACTAAGGGGGAAATGACAAGAGATCTAGATATTAGGGCAGCTACAATGGGTCCTATTCCCGGGACAGAGATGTACATGATAGGACTTGCAACTCTTTCAATAAAGTCAACCCAGTCAGCTTGTTCAGGTCTCATTACAAAGTTCAGAGGGTGATAAGTATAGTTGGAGAGAGGTCGGCTCTAGTCAGATTCATGGGTCCCAATCTAGTTCTTTAGGCCACGGAGGTCGTTCCTCTATGAGTAGATGATCTTTGGGTTGTTTTGATTGTGGTGAGTTAGATTATTGCGCCAGATATTACTCTTTGCATAGATTTATAATGCTCAAAGTACTGTTCAAAACCAATTAAAATAATAAGAGGTCATTATCAATAAAAAATACCCAACTAAGAGTCGGGGTCAAATCCCACAGAGAATGGTATATCGTAGAAAATTCTATCAAGAAATTTGAAGTGTAAAATCATTCATTTGTAATATTAAGAAAAATAAGTGGGTGGATGATTCCACAAATTTAATAAAAATAATTGTTTATCAATAGTCACGATTAAGCAACAACTTCGGAGAGTTTACGAAATGATAAGTTATCTAGAGGTGTGGGGATTGGAAATCAATGTCACATAGGTGTAATTGTGTTTCTCTATAGTGATGAACATTCATGGATAGGTTGGGTCATCTTCAATGACACTAATCTTTTTTTGATTTCATTGAATCTCATTAAAGTCTCATCTATATGGTATATTGAACAACCCAATACTTTACACTATTCTCTCTTTCGATGCAGCAATAGGGCAAATAGATCTGACCCATAACCTCTATTTTCAAGCCAGTTAGAGACATCAAACCTAAATGGCAAGTATCAAACTATTACCCACTACGATCAATCTCTTTCAAGCATCAACCGGAGATGGAAATAGGATTTAAGTTTGCAACCTTAACCCATAACTTAACCCCATTCTAATTAGCCCAAAATGCATGTATGAACAGCATAAAACAGAGCATAACACAATACCCACTAAATTTAATCAACACCCAATCCCATAATTGCACCCCAAGATCTCGGGGTTTTAGCCACCCATCACAAAGGGTAAAATAATTATACCTTTCATGAAAGCAGCCATGGGTAACATGAAATAAGCAATTGCAAGAAAACCCACTTTGAGTTCAACTTCAATGTATCAATTTCAAGAACAAAGTTGAAAACCCCCAAAAACTAGAAAGTACTCTTCACAAGGTAAATTTTTTTCTCTCTCTAACATTGTTTTTTATTCTGAATTTTTCAAATCCTTGAAATCTATTTTTTCTCTCTCTCTCTTTTGGGCTATTTATAAGTTTCCAAAAACTTAGCCAAAAATTTAATGTGTAACCAATTGGGCGACATTAGTCGTGCTCGTCAATCACAGTGGGTGCCTCGCCCAATGCTCTTCATCTCGCCTTTCTCTTGATCTAGGCTTCAAATGTTTGAACCTTGGTCGGCGAGCTCGTTTGAGTCTACCTTTTATCTTCGGCGCATCACCAAGTACCACCTTTGTTCGTCTTTCAAGACTTATTTTTTCTCCTTTTATTGTCACCTCCTGCGATGGTCAACATGTTTGCCTTTCTCATTCGGCGAGTCACTTTCCATTTGGAGTTCGCTGACCTATCTCAATTAATTTAAGTGTTGAGCACTGTCAATTTGGGAGAGGTCATACTCATTGGGCGACCCGCCTTTCTTGCTTGGTGATCAACAATATGGAGTTTACACTTCATTTTGTATTTTTGGCGCCATTCTTTCAAACATTCATCCTTGCGTTGTCCTTTAGCTTTCATAGCTACAAATAACAAAAATATCATTAGAATAGGACATAATTAGGAATTGAGGACAATAATCGTTGTGATAAATAGACCTCAAAGAAATGTAAATCTACCACTCATCAACCTCCCCAACTTAAACTTTTGTCTGTCGTTAAGTAAATCATGAACACAATCAGCTCAACAAGGGTGTCTACAATAGTACTCAATGAGAGCTAACAAGCAAGTGCTATTGTAACACTACTCTAAAAAACATGTTACCCTCAATCACGATCTAGAAGCTTAAAATGATGGCTAGATGGTCTCAACAAAAGCTCAAGCTCATTATAGCTTCTTTTCTAATGAAAGACCATGTTTCAACAAATGCATTCAAGTGACCTCACATCAAGAACGATTCCATGCTATCACAAACCAAATCAATAAATAAGTAAGGAATTAATAGGATTCTCACTCTCCCAAAAGAGAAATACATGCAATATTCATCTCATCGGTTTGCTCACATTTTCCAATCATTACACAACCTAGTTCATGCAATATCTCAAGGGTCTTTTAGTCTTGTAAAGGGGTTAAGGTTTGGTCAATTTGGTCAGTGACTTCACCATTTCAATGCATTGTTGCAATCATCTTCACCCTTTCTCAAGTTCTTTTCATTCTTTTTTTCATTTGAGAACACAAACTTTGATTTTTCAATCACTTTATTTTGGGAATCCCCTTTTAATTTCATAAAACTCTCATTTTCGTTTCAATTTTTCAAATGTTGTTCATCTCACATTTTTTTAATAAGTAGGGGTTCCTTATTTTTGAAACAAATTTTAAAGTTGAGTGTCATTTCATTTTTATTTGCATTTCACTTGACTTTTATTCCTCCATTCTTTTCACACCCCCAACCTAGGTTTTAACACCGCAAAATTTTTTTTGAGCCAAGACTCAAACCATGTTTCGTTGTGAGTAGGATTTTATCAAGGAATTTAAAATTTCTTAAGTATTAAGGTTAGGTCACTAGATATAGCACCTTGAGTTTCAAAAATAATTAAAGAGAATTCATTCCTTAGTTCTTTTAAGTTTTGGGTCAACTTCCAATGACCATAACTTTCATTAAAGAATGAGTTAGGAGACCTATAAGATATCAGATGAAAGATCTTTGAGTCCCCTTTTCAACGCCACAAAGTTTGCTAATTTTCGAGCTTGTATGAGGGAGATATGCCCTTCTAAAGTCAGCTTTTCCATTTAAGAAAAGTTACCCAAAAATAGGAGGGGTATTTTCATCTTTTCCTTACCCCCACTTATTCTAAATTCGAACTACACCCAATTAAGGGTCTAAACTGATTAGAATCAGTTTCATTCATCCCCAACGCGTTTAGAGTCTTAGAGAGAAGATTCTAGAGGAAAAAATTTCAAAGTTTCAATCGTTTGTTCAAGAAATTTAAGATTTCGCCAAGAACCTAATTCTTTGAGGTATGTAAGCTTCCATAGTGTTGGATTTTTTTTCCCACACGCCAATCATGAGTTTCTTTTACGAATTTCATCCATGAGATTGAGTATGTTGATAATTTTGTAGAGTTCTTGAGGTTTTGTGCTTCATTCTTTGATAATGAAGTTCTTATTGAGTTCTTGAGGTGAGAGTTGCGAATTTCTTGACTAATAATATAAGACTCAAAACAATCATATTTTCATCTTTTAATCCACCATTCTCTTCTCTCTCAAATCCTAGGGAAAAACCTTGAGGATAAATCAAAGCAGAAGACTTCATTCAAGATTCTTTCAATCTTTCTCAAGATTCTTCTTCAATGTAAGTCCTTCTCCAAGAATTTCATTATTTCTAACTCAATTCCTTCATACAATTATAAATCATCTAATGAAAATTATAATTATTGGTCATAGAGATTTCAAGAACTAATTCAAGAATCTCAAGAAAGGTTTTCTTGATTGTTTACCTTCATGCTAGGGTTTCAAGACTTCTAATCAAGATTTATTTTTAAGAACCTTATTCTTCCAGGTATGTAAGGCTATCATAGTGTTGGAATAGATCATCCTCAATGTCATACATCTACTTTCAGATCAGTAAAGGAGTAATCTAGGATTCTTTTCCTAGATTTGAGTATTCTTGAGATAAGTTGATTTTGAGTTCTTGAGTTCATATTTTATTATTAAAGATTATATTCCTAATTATTGAGTTTCTATATTGTTATTGAGATCCTAGAGTTGATTTGTTCATGTCTATATTACAGTATGAACCCTATTTTGAATTATAAATTTTGATAAGTTTTTTTTTTAAATGCCAACACTTGAGTTGTTAAACACAGTTTTGAGGAAGTAAGTATGAGAACGAGAAAATTCGTATACATGAGTCCATATTGTTATGTCGACCCTTGAGTCAACTCTTTCATGCCCATAAATTCCATATGAACTCCATAAATTGAGTATCTTTGAGAGGATTACTATCTTCACGTTCTAAGTTCTTGAGTGTTGAATTCCAAACCCTTTTGGGATTATATTCCTAATTGTGGGACTACTACATGTCACCCATGAAGGTCCTTGAATTGAGTTGCTTATGCCCATAATTCCGCTTGAACACTATTTTGAGAAGTCTTTTACAGTTGCTTTGAACTTGTTTTAAGACTTGAGCTCTTGAATTTGAGGAAGAGCAGAGTCAAGTTTTATTTTCTTTAAAATGATATATGGGAACTAAGAATTCCCAAGAGTAAATGTTTTTACATTTAAGATGAGACGAAACACTGATTTCCTAGAGAGTTTTGAGCAGTTTTGAGTACCATCTCTTTTAAGAGAAAGATTTTTGAGTAATAATCTCAAACCACAGAAATAATTATGTTTTTAAAAATATATGAGCTAGTATATTTTGGGAGTAGTATTGAACACCTATATTGGGGAGAGTTCATACAACTCAGAGCCTCCATAAACCATGTAGGAAACGTGGGTAAAGAGGTCATACTTTTTAGATGATTACTTAATTCTTTTAAGCATAGACTAGTTGATCTACTTAGTAATAGGTTCTATACCCCGGCAAAGTATAGGACAATTCTGGCAGCGTGGGCTAGACATTGTATCATCACATAGCTCATAGTGATGGTTGTCGGTTAGATAATCTCCCACAGAGTTATATTGTATTTTTATATACAAACTAAGTTATTATTTTATTTTTCAATACATTGAGTCGCTACCTACTGTTTTAAAAGTTTTCCATATATTGCATCTTTTATTGTTGCTTTATCCTGAGTTGAGTATTTTATTATTGAGTTGATCCCTATTTCTCAAAGTTAAGTTGAACTATGTTTCATAGAGTTGAGTCTCTTATTATTGCGTTGAACTGTGTTTTACAGAGTTGAGTCTCTTATTATTAAGGTGAACTATGTTTAACAGATTTTAGTCTCTTCTTATTGAGTTGAACTATGTGTCATTGAGCTGAGTGAGTTTAGAAGAGGTAAGTATGTTTATTTTCCATCAGTGCAAGCTTATGTTTATGTTTTAGAATTCCCCTTACATTCTCGTACATTTCATGTACTGAGCCATTTGGCCTGCATTGTTTCATCATGAAGATACAGATATTTAGGATTATCAACAACCGTTTCATTGAGGTCATATGAGAGTCTAGTCAGATTTGGTGAGCCTTCTTATATTCTGGAGGACTTCACCTTTATCTAATAGTTATTAGTTTTGAGATGTCGTGGGTCTTATTCCGATATCGTTCTGTAATACTAGAGGCTTAATAGATAGACAGAGTTGAGGAATTTTTGTATTTACTTTTATTTTGAGTATTGTACAGACTTTTAAAAAGGTTGAGTATTCGAGTTTATTAAATATATTTTAGTTTTAAGCTTTTGTTTGCTTGAGTTAGTCTTGCGCTTGTAGCCAGCCAAGATGAGGGTTCGCTTAACCAACAATGGTTCTCGAGTGCATGTCACGTCCAGGATGTAGGCTCGAGTCATGACAAACTTGGCATTAGAGCACAGAGTTCAAGTGTCCTAGGGTGTCTATGAAGCCGTGTCAATAGGGTCTTGTTTATGGTTGTGAGGGCTCCACTTCTATAAATGAGAGACTACACACATTTAATAAGAGTTTGCCTTCTTTCATACTCTTAATCGTGCAATAGATCTATGTCATAGAGACTCATTCTAACTCATGTGTTCTCATATCCATTCAGCAACCCCTCATACTAGAGGTGGTTGAAAAACAAAGTCAGTTCTTTATCATGAGTTTCTCTTAGCAAAATCTTGAAGAAGTCATGAGACTCCGTAGGGGCTTGAGAAAAGCCCAAGAGTGAGTTAAGTGCTGAGTTTCAAAAGAATGCTCTTATGTTCATATGAATCGTGCGTTCAAGCTAAAAATGAGTTGTACTCTCTTCTCTAATCCCTATTCCAGTTGAAATCCTAATGAGGAAGTATGTTTAGAGCTTAGGTAGTGTTGTCATCCCAAAAAGGTAGCATGAGTTACGAAATTATGGCAGTAGTAGTGAAAGTTCCCAGAGTTAGAGGAAAGTATGCAGAGGTTCAGTAATCGATGAAAAGGAGATAGTGATAGGGCAGATTATGTTATTACAATCATGCACTAGCTCAGCTGGACTGAAAATCTTTGTGTGGTTCGAAAGATAGAGAGTTGATGAGGAGGCTTTTCTAAGAAAAAAGGCATGATTTTATAACTGAAAATCAGTTATAAGTGATGAGTTCCTTTATGAGTGGCATAAGGAATAGTAATGTTGTAGAGAGTTCTTGATAGAAGGAAGAGGAATGGTTACTTGTCCGCATGAGATAGAGTATACTGTTAACCAGAATAGATTTGATGTCCATGTGTCATCGTGTTAGAGGAGACTAAATATATGTGTTGAATAGAAGCACAAAGTATTCATGAAGTGATATATCTACGCTAGGCTTATGCTTTGTTTGATAGGGTCATGATGTTCCAAAGGTCATAGAACCGATTAAATAATTGGGTATAATAACTGAGCAAATAGTACTTAAGTTGTAAAAAGGAGTTGCAGACAAGTTTAGAGATGATGGAATAGGTCATAGCTTCCAAGTGTCAGCTTTAGACCTAAGGGGGAGATGATAAGTGTCACACCCCTGTTTTTTCCTCAAAATTGATTAAGTTTTGAAAGAAGAAGCGTTTTTTCCAATTAAAGTGACATTTTGAAAAGGGATTATTTTATTATTCAGAGTCGCCACTTGGAATTGAGTTTTGGTGTTCCAAGTCACCTTATTTAAATCCCTAATCAAAAAGAAATTTGACTCTTTATTTTTGTTGGTCTGCGAACTAGAAATTCGGGTAAGGAATTATGTTGATCGAGGGGAAGGTGTCAGGCACCCCTCGAGTCTCGTGGTTCTAGCACAGTCGCTTTATTGACTATATATGACTTAAATTAATTTTTGGGCACATAAATTTATTAAAACAAAATAAAGTAAAATTAAAAGATGGACATTTACAAATTTGAATCTTGAAACGTCCTTAATTTCTTTTTCTTTTCCTTCTTTTTGCATGTATTTGTAAAAAAAATTCGTGATATTCTTATGGATAGAATATATAGATGCATCTAATTGTTAGGAATTAAGATTTATGTAGGAATGAGATTTTTAGTGTTTGGGTAATTTTAGGATTTTTATTTAGTTAGATTTAAAATAAGAGATAAAATTTATGAAATTTAGGATTAGTTTTAGAGAGAAAGTTCTATTATATTTATTTTTTTGCATGCTACACCTTTATTATTATATTTTTTTTTTTCATTCTGCTTCTGTCTTCTTAGAAAAAATTCTTAATTTTCTTTTGTTTTTTTTTACGTTTCCCTTTTTTAACTTTCCCTTTTTTTTGTTTTTTTATTACGCTTCCTCCTTCTTTTGTTTTTTACTTTTTAATCCTTTTTTTACGTCATTAACAATTAACATGAAATTAAAAAACTACTAACTAAAATTAACATCTTTACATAATGAATCTTTATCATTAATTATTCTCATCATTTTAATTTATTAAGCCATAACTACACATATCATCATTAAAAAAAATATGAAAATAAGAATAGACTTGGACAATAGTGTTACTTATATGTGAAATAACTAAAGGTTATTTAAACAGGAAATAAACTAAGCTTTGTTATAACAATTTCGCACTAAGTCTAATGATATAAAAGATCTAAACATAAAGTTGATATGAAAGATTTGAACATACTTCATATTATAACATCAATGAATATAAATGGTTTAAAACATACGAAATTTAACAATTTCAATATATTGTACCAATGCCTGTATAATCATGACATTAAACTATATAAAAAGGATTAAGTGTTATCTCTTGTGAAAATAAATTCACAAAAAAAAGATCATGATCGGAACCACGAAAATAAACCTCGAACTCAACTTTTATTGTGTTGTGTTTTTTTTTTTGTTTGTGTTGGCGTGTGCTACCTTTTTTATTTTGTGTTGTTTCTTGCTGATTTTTTCATTTTTTCTGTGCTCCTGAATGTTTTTGTGCCGGTGTAGGTATGTAGTAGTAGTAGTAGTATGTGTGTGTTTTGTACATAGTGGTGAGGGTGTATATAGGAAGGGTGAGTAATGTGAGGTGTGTGGGTAATGTGAGGTAGTGGAGGTGAGGGTAATGGAGTGGAGTTGGCGTAGTGAGGTGAGGGTAGTGGGGTTAGTTTTAAGTTTTTATTTTTTTTATAATACAATATTTAAATATTTTTAAATTAATAAAAATTTAGTAGCTAATAATAAATTATAAATAAGAAATACTAGCTTATTTATCAAACTAAAAATAAACATAAAACATAATTTTTCATTATTTTTAAAATAAAGTTAATAAAATAAGCTAAAAGTCAAAATATTTAATTCAGATTTTTATAAAATATTTAAGCTCTAAAAATGGTGTAAAACTTAAGTTTGGTAAAAAATTACGTGTCTACAGTTTTCCCCTCTTTGACTGGAAACACGAAGAGTTTTTAGACAAAGAAATAGATAACGCGACAAATTTTGACCGGACTTGTATTTGAAGGAAAAATTTGTGCAATCGAGTCTTGGTTTTGGACATCCTACATATCCCGGATTATAAGGGAATCAGGTCACGTGTAGTTCAAGGAGATGAGGTGATAAGTTGAAAGTTAAGTGAGGTTCCATCGAGGCTCCAGACTGCGGCTCTAGATCGCGACTCTTATCCTTAATTACATAAAACAAAATGAAAACTACTAGTCAAAAGGAAAATAAAAGTACAAATTCCTATCTATGCAACTTCTCTTGAGTCTTCACTTGAGTCTTGACTTTCAGATATCACCTTGATTTTTGGGTGAGTATATTGATCTTGAATTGGATTGAGGCTTAACTTGTCGCTTAGAGTGAACTTTTGGCACTCTTTAGAATGACAATTTGAAAATGTTCTTAAATGCCTGCTTGTTTTGTTAATCAGTAGCTGAATAGAAATAGATGTCAGGAAGTCAGACTGCTACATGCATTGAAGAAGCTGATTCTAGCTATCATGGGGATTGATCATTTTGAAAAAAGAGTTGAAACTTTATTCTTGAATTTCAAATCCATGTTTCGCTTGAACAAACTTGAAAACCATCACAATAAATACACAGAAATTTTGCCCCAGTTTTCACTGAATTTTTTTTCTGAGTTATTAGCAAATGTAAATTTTAAAAAATAAAATAAAAATAAACTCAGACTAGGAAGTGCTTATCCTAGGAGAAAAATTATCGATCTCAAACTCAGAAGTGTTTATCCTAGGAGAAAGTATCCAAATCCCATTATGTAGGAGGGTCCTACTAATCCCATTGTACAGGAAGGTCCTGCTAATCCAAATCCCATTATTTAGGAGGGTCCTGCTACACTAATTCTCATTGTCCAAACGAGTCCTGCTACTCTAATTCCCATTGTACAGGAGGGTCCTGCTACACTAATTCTCATTGTTTAGGAGGGTCCTGCTACATGATACGCTCAAATTACACCTCTCTAAAGAAGTGTAAGCAATCGTTATCAAGTAAAGAACCCAACTTGTAGGTTGGGGTCGATCCCACAAGGAAAATGATTTAGACTTTACTTTAACCCACGATTATATCGAATTAGTCAAAGTATTTCCAAAAAACAACAATTAATTAAAAGGGGGGGTTTTCGTGAATCAATTATGAAAGTGTAATAAGTAATCAAAATTTAGTAGTCAATGTTGGTTGTTATCAAGC
>JAJOOO010005244.1:0-61473 GCA_029582685.1 Solanum piurae
TTGAATATGATGTGCCTAGTCTATGGTGGCTTCCTAGGAACACTTGGTGTGAGTAGTATTATGGGATGCTACTTGCACATTGCACTAGTGTGACTTGGGGGTTGTCTTAGGTGATGGTTCCTATGTGAAGACTATGTCTTATGATGTACTTATGACTCTATGAATATATGTGGTTGGATTGATGAAGGCTATATGCAAGTTCACCCTTGGTAACCTTAAGGTGATACATTGCACCAAGTATTCCCTAAGGGTTGCTTGAGGAAAGGAGTTAAGATAAAGAGGGAGGTAATGTATTGTATGCATTGAATGTGCCTAAAATGTTATAAGTTTCTTTATGTGCTATTATGAATGGTTTCCATGTGTATGATGATGTGTGTGGGTTATATTGTGTTAAAGGTTCATAAAGTTTCTCTAAAAAGGCATGATGCATGGTTTCTAACTAAATGTCCCTTTTAAAAGCATGTTTTTACATGGTTATCATACTTAGTGCATTCGTGTACTAATACTATTCTTCTTCATCTTTTTACACCAAGTGTAGGTGGTGGTGGTTAAAGGACATTTCCTAGAAGTGATGAGCTTGGCTTACTATTCCCAAGTTTTGGTGTGTCCTTAAAGATTCAAGGACCTTTATGTTAAAGAGTTTCCGTAAGTTCAATGTACTATATAGTAGTTTATTTTGTACTGTAATGGATGTGTCCTTCTTGCGTTGTAGTCGTGTTTTAAGATGGCTACCTTGAGACGTAGTATTCCGATTTTGTATTAAATGTTTAAATGAGGTGACTTTTTAAGTCTTGTGTTATACTATGAAAAAGTTTAAATTTTTGTGCTATTTTTCTATGATAAATGCTATGACGAATGCTAAGGGCTTGTATAAGACCTCCGAGAGATAGAATACACCGCAACGACTAGGGGGTGCTCTCGGGTCATTAAAAACTTGGTATCAGAGCATAAGGTTATGAAAATGGTCTTAGGATTCAACGTCTCATGAGCCACGTCTAATAGAGTCTTGTTCATCGGTGTGAGGTGCGACACATCTATGAGCGAGAAGCTATAGGACGATAGAAGTTTAACTTTCTTCATTACTTTTGTGTCGTGCCGTAGAGCTTAACTCCATATGATCTCTCTCTCTTATTTTACCTTGTCCGATGGTCTTCTAGTTGTGATTACTTGGAAGGGGTGATGTTGCAAGGATCGAAGGAAGAAAAGGTGAGTTTTAGTGCTTGTTATGATGTGGTGACTATATGAGTATATATGAAGGTAGATTTGGAAATCGTATTGTGATGCCAATCATGACTATGTGTGGCCTATGAGGTTGGAAGCATTACATTGAAAATGTTGTATGGTGGTGTAGTTCTCGTATGATAAGAGTCATTATGGTAAGAATGAAATCCTTTTTAGGATGATGAATTGCTTTATGGTGATGGGTAATGATAGTAGAAAGTCATGGTGTAGATTTGAGGAGTTTTGAAGGAATGTGGTAACTAGTGTGAGTTGAAATTTGCCCTTTTATATTAGTGATGCTTCATGGTTGTCCTTGTGTTAATTGGAGTTCTTGTGTAGGCATGCCCTAAGAGTGGAAAAGGGGCTTTGTCCCATGAATTGGGATAGTGTTTTTCTCTAAGGTTAACTTGGAGAGTTGCATGTATCCCTTAGTTCATAGGGAGGACAAGATAATAGATGTTGACCAACTCTAAAGAGGATAGTTGTCTTGTAAGGTTGATCTTAAGTATGGTCATTCAAAGAGGGTGTTTAGATAATACCTAGGCATGGTTGAGCGGAAAGTTACACCATAAGGGTAGGATGTGATAAAGAGTTGATTAAGCTCACCCCAATTGGGGGATAATGTGCCTAGATGGTAAGGTTTTGAGTGCCCTTAATATTTCTACATTGAACTTCCTTGAGTTCTCCATGTTGAGAACCACTTTGGGTGATAGATATGAAGTGGAGTGGTATAGGTACTCATTTTTCTTGGATTCTTGAAATCCTCACCTAAGGGAGTATAGTGAATATTTAGTGGAGAATTGTTCCTACCCTAGAGATGAAGGAGGTAATAATTAAAGGAGTTTGCATAACTTGATCCCAAGAGAGGGACATTGTGCTTAATTGGTAAGTGATAGTTCTCTTGGTTACTTTAATGTGCTCCTAGATGTGAAGTGAATTGATGATTATGATGCATATGTTTATGAAGTTATGCTATGAAGGTTATGTATGAAATCCTCAATGATAGCATGATGTTTAAAGTATTTTGATGATGAGAAGTATAATGTGAATGATAATGTTAGGGATAAGGTGTGGTCTACATGATTGATTATGTTAAGTACTATTGTGGAATGACCCCTACCTATATGAACCCTATATGAATGTGTGATCATAAACATGTTAGGAGTACCTATTAAATGTTGAATGTGTCCTTGTCTCCTATGCTGAAGTGTGGGTGTGTGGTCTATAATCCCTAAAGGCTTTATATGTGAATAGCTCATGATTTGGGGACATTGTGAATGTGTTGTGATCCCTTGAAGGGAAGTGCACTCAATATCAATGTTGTTGCTATTATGTCACTATGAGGACCAAAATGCACACACACACTCTACATGTATAGGTATGAATATGATGTGTTATGGTATCTATTGAATGGTTAACTCTTATATGCACCCTTACATCTTATTATGCATGCAAAGTGTATGATTAATAAGGTATGAATATGTGTTGTATAAAGGTGTTTATGTGAAAGTTTTTCTCACATATGTACACACACACATGAATGAATGAATAAGGTTTATGATAATCTAGTGAAAGTGAGTCTCTTGAAAGGTTTCCTCAATTGTACTCTAAACTAGACTATGTTATGAATATTGTATGACTAAGTGAAAGGTCATTCTCACATAATGTAGGTTCTATGATGAAAGGTCATTCTCATCTTAGAAACCTTTGAGCTATATGATATGAGGGATTAAGTCCCTGAAGCCTATTTTATGAACTAATGTTAAATAAAAGTTTAAAGATGTTTAAAAAGGGAGTTGGAGCTTAACACCGAGCGAACATGAAAAATGAGAGTTGGGGCTTCACGTTTAGCAAGTCCGGCTTCCCACAGGAAAACCTTCACGTTTAGCAAGTCCGGGTTCCCAACATAGATGTTGTCTCATGAGATGGAAACCTCCACGCCTAGCAAGCCAAGGTTTCTAGTAGCAATCTCCTTGTTCCATAACTACGTGCCCCCGTAGGTCTTAGCTTAGTGGATCCACTAGATAGCTATTATGTATGTAGGTCCTACCTTGGCAAGTAGTACCCTCTCTTTTCGGTGTAGGAGTAGAACACCGGATTCCATGTAGCTCACATGGTCTATGTCGGTTATGGCAATGTCTCCCGAAAATTAAGAAATGAACTAAGATAAAAATATGAACTCTAGTCATGATTTCTTGAAGAGTTACTTAGTGTGGGAAAGACTATGGACCCTACTTATGCATTGCACAAGTAGACTCTAAGGGAGGTTATGATTAGGCTCTTTATGTAATGAAGACTATGGTCTATGTATGTTAATATGAAAGCATGTTAAGGTTGACTTTACTTATCTCAAGACATGAAGTATGATTATGCATGTGAATTAAACTTATGATTTCTTAATGGGTTTGCTTAGTAGATGTGGGGGTATGGGACTCCATGTGTACATTGCACAAGTAAGCTTGTCAAGGGTTTGTGAATGTGGTTTACCTATGATATGAACTAAATAGGTTATGACTAATGATGTAGTAAATGAATGAGTCCTTATATGATGTTATGAAGTATGTTGGTCTTATGTTTAATATTAAATGAAGATGTTATGACTTGTTGAATATGATGTGCCTAGTCTATGATGGCTTCCTAGGAATACTTAGTGTGAGTAGTATTATGGGATGCTACTTGAACATTGCACTAGTGTGACTTAGGGGTTGTCTTAGGTTATGGTTCCTATGTGAAGACTATGTCTTATGATGTGCTTATGACTCTATGAATATATGTGGTTGGATTGATGAAGGCTATATGTAAGTTCACCCTTGGTAACCTTAAGGTGATACATTGCCCCAAGTATTCCCTAACGGTTGCTTGAAGAAAGAAGTTAAGATAAAGAGGAAGGTAATGTATTGTATGCATTGAATGTGCCTAAAATGTTATAAGTGGCTTTATGTGCTATTATGAATGGTTTCCATGTGTATGATGATGTATGTGGGTTATATTGTGCCTAATGTGTTAAAGGTTCATGAAGTTTCTCTAAAAAGGCATGATGCATGGTTTCCAACTAAATGTCCCTTTTAAAAGCATGTTTTTACATGGTTATCATACTTAGTGCATTCTTGTACTAACACCATTCTTCTTCATCTTTTTACACCTAGTGTAGGTGGTGGTGGTGGTTAAAGGACCTTTCCTAGAAGTGATGAGCTTGGCTTACTATTCCCAAGTTTGGTTTGTTCTTAAAGATTCAAGGACCTTTATGTTAAAGAGTTTCCTTAAGTTCAATGTACTAGATAGTAGTTTCTTTTGTATTGTAAGGGATGTGTCCCACTTGCGTTGTAGTCGTATTTTAAGATGGCTATCTTGAGACATAGTATTCCGATTTTGTATTAACTGTTTAAATGAGGTTACTTTTTAAGTCTTGTGTTATACTATGAAAAAGTTTTAATTTTCCACTAATTTTCTATGATAAATGCTATGAAGAATGCTAAGGGCTTGTATAAAACCTTCGAGAGGTTGAATACGCCGGTAACGACTAGGGGGTGCTCTCGGGTCTTTACAGTGTGTAATCTATCTTTGGGAGGCTACAGAGTGACGTTAGGAATGTTCTCTTTTGTATTGATTTTGAGTTGTGTGTCTTGTTAGTTTCATGGAATCTCAATTGTTTCATTATATTTTAAGATAAATCATACGTGCCGCATGGTAGCCATGTCTAATTGGTCAACCTCCTCAGTAGGCCAGGGCTGGAACACAAGCCCAATATAGAGAGAGGGATTTAGAACCCAAAGAGGACCCTCCAACAACTGATGTTCTTGTTCAGCCGTTGGGGTTGGGTCTAAACTAGCCACAACCTAGACTAGTTATTGCTTATAATCTTCAATTAGCCATCAATCAGTTGTTGATAGTACCTTGGGGTATACACTAGGACACTGCTACAACTACAGTTGCTCCAGGACTAGCCCCTACAATGCCAATCTACAATAGAAGCATCTTAGGTCTAGTTACAACCTAGGGGTGCCTAGCATGTGATTAGAGTCGAAGCTACTTAAATAGTGTTATCCGTAGCTTATTTCTAGATAATAGTGTCAAGGAACATTTGTAACAGTCTATTTTGGAGCAGAAAAGCCATTTCAAAGTAATGCTGCTAGAGGAGAGGAAAATGCTTGAACTGTTTCTGAGACTTTGACATTCGAGGTTTTCTAGGGTTGTGGGAGATCATGCCCAGGAGATTGTTACTACTTACAATGAGTAGATATACACCTTAGGTTTTATGTAGTCAAGAGGATCCTATTTCATAGTTTATCAATTTGACATGCTATCCACAAAGTGGTGGCCTTCTTCACTTGAGACTAGACCAACTAGATTTCCTCCGGCATCCTAGTTTGATCTTTATGTGGCCTTCATGTCCATGATCATTCCTCGTTACATCAGAGATTGTCATTTAGATTATTTCTTCAGGTTTTATTAGAGCTCCAATACTCTATCTGAATATGAAGTAAGGTTTCATGATCTCTCCTGCCATGCCACTATTATTCTACGTTCTAAGAAGGAGCTATTTCAGTGCTTCTCCAGTGGTTTGAGACTCCAGATGCAGATTAAAACCTAGGATATGGTCTCTGGGGGAAATTATATTTAAGATGTTGTTGACCATGCCTGTAGTATTGAATAACTTCGTTATGTGGCCTCTAGAGAAGCAAAAATAGAGCTAGGCATAAAGGAACCTATAGTGATTCCCGTTTTAAGCCCAAGGGCTTCTATGGTAGGTCTCTATAGTAATTTCAGTATGTTTAGTCCAGCCGTCTTGTTCAGGCCTCACTACAGGCCTAAGAAGGTGACCGTTATAGTTCTAGTGATACCAACTTGAGTTAAAGTCAATATGGGTCCCAGAGAGGTGTTTCAAGCCACGGTGGTCATGTATATGCTGGTCGATTGACAAAAGGTAATTATGATTGTGGGGACACTGAATCATTAGTTCTAAGATTTCCCTTTGTGTAAGGTGATTAATCCAGCTACACACGTACCTCAATCTGTTTAACCAGAAGCATATCTGGTCAGAGGTAAAAGCTATGGCTAGGATCATTTTGGTGGTCACTAGGCTATTTGAGGTGGTCCCTAGGAAGGCATATCAAGTGATAGGAAAGATGCCTAGGGTAGAGGTTGACACACTCACTTTATACAACTCTAGTGAGGGTAGAGGCTGAGCAATCTAATGATGTGATCACATGCATGATTCTCTTTTGCCATTAGCCTTCCTTTAATTTGTTTGATCCAGGTTCTACATTTTCATATGTATCTATCTATAATGCTTCTTGTTTGAGTATAAGTTTAAAGGATTTGGTAACGTTTTGCATACGACCCCCGTAGATGAGTCTTTTGGAGTGGATCAAGTATTTTTATCCTATTTGGTGGTTATCAAAAGGTGTGACACTAGGAATCACCTTTTATTGCTTCATATACTATACTTTGATATGATTATGGGCATTGATTGGTTAGCCCCCTACCACATAGTCTTATATTACTTCTCTAAGACTGCTACCTTAGCTAAGCTTTGTATTACCCTAGTGGTATGGCAGGGCTCTTGTAGTAGCACCCGATCTTCAGTTATTTCATTTATTTAGGCTCAGAGTCTAGTTACAAGGAGTTGCTTATCTGGCTTTCCCTATGTTTGGGATGTGAGTAGGCAGGTTCCTTTAGTTGAGATAGTTCCAATTGTGTTCTAGTTTCTTGATGTGACCTACCTAGACTACCCCTGGAGAGTGATATTGATTTTCCAATTAACCTTGATCCCACCTACGCCTAGTTCATGATACTTATTTTTCTATTAAATATGAGTTGGTTACTCATCCTTTTTCTATTTGACCTTATCTGATTACCCCCACAGAGCTCAAGGAGGTCAATGTTAAACTTAAGGATCCCTTAGGTAAGGTATTATTTTGGTTATTGTGTCACCTTAGGGTGCCCCACCCCGTTTGTGAAAAAGAAGGACATTACAATGTAGATGTGTATTGATCACAAGTAGCTGAATAAGGTGATTGTGAAGAACCTTTACCCCGTGCCTCATATTGATGATCTATTTGAATAGTTTCAGGGTGCCGCTATGTTTTCAAGGATTGATTTGAGATTTTGTTACAATAAACTAAGAATTAGGGTAGAGGACATCCATAAGATTACATTTAAGACGCATTACAACCACTAAGAGATCCTTGTGATGCCTTTTGGTTAACTGATGAACCTGTCACATTTATGGACGTGATGACGTAAGGGTTTAGGCCTTATCTTGATTCATTCATCATAGTGTTTATTTATATATCCTTGTATACTCATGGGGTTAAAGAAAGCATGAGCACCACTTAAGGATTGTATTCTAGACATTTAGAGCTCGGTTTCTTTATGCCAAGTTCTCAAATTGTGAGTTTTGGGTTGAGTTTATAGAATTTATAGGATATATGCTTTCAAACGATGGCACCATTGTAGATTTTCTAATGATTAAGGTTATTTGTGATTCAGCTAGGCCCACTAGTTACTGTGATTTGGAGCTTTTGGATTAACGGGTTACTACACACGGCTTGCTGACGGCTTCTTTACCATAACAACACCTTTGATTCGATTGACTCATCTTGATGTTCCTATTGAGTGGTCTGAGAAGTATGTGTTGATATTTCTGAATCTCAAGGATGTTATTACCTCCACTCATGTATTGACTCTTCAAGTTTACATTATGGTTCTCAGGGTGTATTATGATTCATCTGACATTGGTTTTGGTTCTGTATTTGTGAAGGCGGGCTAGGTTATTGTGGGTGTGTCAAGGTATTTTAAGATGCATGAGCGCAACTACCGCACTCGTGACTTGTAGTTGGCGGCAGAGCTTTTGTTCTTAAGATCTAGAGTCACTACATTTATAGACTTTATTATGATATCTACACTGATCACAAGAGTCTTTAGTATATTATATGCCAAATGGTTCTTAATTTGAGGTAGCATAATTGGATTAAGCTCTTAAAGGACTATGAACTCTCTATTATCTATCTTGTGAGAATGGAAAAGACGGCAGCGGACACCTTGAGCTAGAGGGAGGTGATTATTGGTAATCTAGTCTTCTTGTCTACTAGGTGCACCTTTGGCTTTGGTCATTTAGTCCTTAGCTATTATGATGATTTGGTTTGATATTTTAGATTCTAGGCATATCTTAGCCTATGTGGGAGTTAACAATTCCTTGTTATAGTGGATTTATGGTCGCCAGTTTCAGGATGAGACCTTGGTGGCTCTTTGAGATCGAGTGTTAGAGGGTGATACTTGTCAAGCTACCTTAGATTCAAATGGGGTTTTGAGATTTAATGGTCATATTTGTGTTTCGAGTGTTGGGGACATGATTGAGTCATGAGGCCCATGATTCCGGATATTCTATCCATCCGGGAACCATAAAAATTGATCATGATTTTAGGAAGCATTATTGGTGCACGAGAATAAGTAGAAATATTGCAGACTATATGACTCGTTTCCTCTGTTGACATCAAGAGAAGGCCGAGCATTTGAGACCTGTGTTTATTGTAGGCATCGTCTTGAGGTTTTATATTGGTGATAAGGTTTTCCTCCATTTGTCGCCTATGAAGGGTGTGATGTTGTTTGGGATATGCGGCAAGCTTAGCCCCACGTATATTGGTCATTTTGAGATCCTCTTGACAATTAGTGAGGTTATTTATTATTTGGCCCTACCTCCAACATTTTTAGTTATTCACCCTCGAGTATGATGGGGTAGATTTGCATGACCATTTGACCTTTATGCAGAAGTCATTTGCTATTCTACTCAGAATATTTGGCAGTTGCGTTCGAGACCCATTCTTGTTGTAAGGTCTATTGGAGTCATTATCTAGTTATGGAGGCTACCTAGGAGACTAAGCATGAGATACGAGAACAGTTTCCTGGATTATTTGAGGCTCTAGGTACTTCTTGACTTTTACTTTCGCAATGAAAGTCTTTTTAGTAGTGGTATCTTAATGCTTTTTAGGTCATTTCTTCGTTTATTCCTTCTGTTAATCGTTAGAGAATTCCTATAGTAATCTTAAGTATTTTGGAACTTACTGGGACTAATAGTTCGGTTGATGGATCGTTCTTTTGGTTTTTATGTTAGGTTTTGTGTTTTAGATCTTTTTAACCTTAAACAGTGGATTATGATCAAATATTAAAAAAGACGGGTTGAGAATACAATTTTACTGGTTCCATCAGCTCTGGAAGGATCATAGGCTAGTGGCATGGTTTTCTGTGATCCTAAGGCTTTTAGTGTGAGTTTGTGTCATTAGGTGTTTTAGGCATTAAACTTTGGCCTAAGTTTAACTTGATCCACATTCTTGGTAAATGTGCTTGGATTAGAATTTTTCAGTGCAGTTAGCTCTAGAATGTCAAGTTTGGTCTAGAACAATCCTTCGTGCGGATACCGAGGATTCTAGGCTAATTTTGAGCCACCTTGTGACTTTTAGCTTAAAATGGAGTTTGAACGTGGGAGATTTTTTTTTTTTAGACAACCTTGAAGAAGTTTTGATATCTTCATTGAGTTTAAAAGGTTGAATTTGATTGGATTTCATATCTCATATGAATGCACGGGGTTCTCAACCATTCTTGAGTCCCCCGAGTAGAGCCATAATGGCTTAGCTAAAAATTTCCTCTGCCTCAAGCTAGTACCCCCACTTTTGCAGTCTTAGCGTCACTTAATCAACCTTCGCTTTTGTGGCCAGTGCTACTCTTTACCGGGCTAGGCCACCTAGGTAATGAGTGGTAGATTTCCACTTATTTGAGTCCTTTTTAGTTCCAACAATTAGTGTCAACAATGCCTAGATATGTCATATTTTGATGATATGTTGATGTTTTGCAGATATGAAGGCTAAAGGACAAGGCAATGATGATTACACGATAATGAGTCTAAGAACATTGAAAGGAGTACAAGCTCCCAACTAGTAGTCACCTAACCAAAGGGTGGATTGCCCAACTATCCTAACCTTGCCCAAGTTTACAATGTTCACAGGAAATATTGAATGAAATTAAAATTGATAGACTAAAGAATAAATGTAGATTCGCCGAAGCTAACTGGATGAACTAGAAGTCCACTGGCGAAGGTGACAGACTTCTGAGTAAAAATGAAAGATAAATGGATGAACAAATTGGTAATTAGCGATGGCCTTAAAGGAATGTTAAGGGTTGATTCCTTCAAGTTCACAATCTAAAGTTCAAAAACTTAAAGCATGAAGCAAAAGAAGGGCAAGCTAAAAGGCAATTTGTGATCCACCGAATCAGAAAAACGAGTTCGACTAATGTTGCCGAACAGGATGAAAATAGAATTTTCGGCAAAATTTGGGAAACTATAAATAATCCAAAGGAGAGAAAAAATGTATCACTGTACCAAGTTTCAGAAATCAGGTATTGTATGAGATTTTATAATTATATTATTCTTACCTTTTGAGAAATATTCTTAGTTTTTGGGTTTTTTGAATAAACTTGTAATTGACATTTAAGGGTTCTATTTAAAGTGGGCGTGGAAGATTATAGCTTAATTTCAACTCTCCAATGGCTGGAAACAAAATTGGTATATTTTATTTTTCTTTTTTGATGCTTTGCTAAAATCCAATTTCTAGGCGTGCGATTATGGGGTTGGGTGTTGATTTAATTTAGTGGGTCTACTGTTTTGCTCTATTTTGCTTTTGTTCTTCCATGGATTTAAGTAAATTCCCTTGGGGTTAATTTATGGGTTAAGGTTGTGAACTTAATCCTAGTCTAGATCTTTGATTGATGCTCGAAAGAGATTTATTGAAATGGGTAAATAGCTTCATGCATGCAATTTAGGATTAATTTCTATAGTTTGCTCACAGTTCTATATGTCAAATCATATATATCACATGTTTTTCTTACACCCAAAAAAGATATAGTTCATATATTCAACACCCTGTTATAACATATATAGGGGCGGCGGCATAATAATATGAAAATTTATTGGTCAAAATTATTATAAGGAAAGATGAAAGATAGATATAATTAATTTAATAACTATGAGAATTCATAATATTATAACTAAAGGAAGTAAAAGAGTGTGAATAACATTTGCAATAATTAGTAATAACTAAGAAAATTTATAATGTTATAACTAAATAATTAATGTGTAATTGCATATTTTCTAATAAATTTTATACTTACATAAATAATTATGACTTTTAATTAATGTTTCCATTTTTTTTATAGTTATTAGATTTTAATTTAGTGTAGGGACACCATGAAAATGTTTATTCCATATTACTGAATATAAAATTTATTTTGTAAATGATAAATCTTAAATGATTCATATATATCCACATATTTTCAAATTTGTTGCGAGTTGTTTTACAAAAAAGAATTCAGAACATTATAAAATAATATATTTTGAAGTTAGAAGATCTTGTTAGCTTTATAATACATCCGTGACATATATAATACTCTAATTTAAATATACATATCTAAACATATATAAATATTTGTATTAATGAAAATATTTATCTCATAAAAATTAGTCATTAAATAGATAATAAAAATTAAACTAATACAAACTTCAACTGATAGTATTACAAGTCAAATTAACTTTTCTTCATCTAAAATACTTAAATTTTGAGAAATAGTAAATAAGTAAAAACAAAAGGGCAATGTTTATCTAGTAAAAACTATTTTGAAGCAAACTTCCTAACAATCCAAATTACATAAGTAGCATTGATAAATAAATTCATTTTTTTTGTCTTTATTATCAAAAACACAAATTGTGACAATTATTTAACTCTTGAGAAGTCTAATAATTTTGAAAAAAGTTATTCATAAGCATATATCTACATCACAAGAGAAATTATTAACAAAAACAAATGAAATTAGAATACATCAGTTAACTTCATATATTGGAACATTACATACTTATGTATATGTTATGTAAGAAAACAATTATTATATCATCAAAATTATTTTCCTCAAGTACTCGAGGTTATCAAATATGCCTTTTTAGGATAGAACGATTTACTTCATCAAAATAGTTGTACCTCAATTCCGCTAAACTTCGGACTCACTCAACGTCAATAAATCACATGAAATTTTTATAAAATAAAAGAAGAAGAAGAAGAAGAAGAAGAAGAAGAAGAAGAAGAAGAAGAAGAAGAGTAGAATATTTTACAAAATTATTGTTGAAAAATGAGAGGAAGCTCCTCTATTTATAGTCAACAAATGGTAGTTGAAAAAATATTTTTTGTCTTATCTAAAAAGGCATGACCTTTCAGAGAAGTCACAACCCTTTGGAAAAGTCACAACTTATGAAAACGTGACAACTCTTTGGAAAAGTCACAACTCATCAAAAATTCACAACCCTTTGAAAAAAGTCACAACTCATCGAAAAAGGCACAACTCATCGAAAAAGTCACAACTCATCGAAAAATCACAACCCTTTGAAAAAAGCCACAACTTATCGGAAAAGTCACAACTCATCGAAAAAGGCACAACTCATCAAAAAATCACAACCCTTTGAAAAAAGTCGCAACATATCGAAAAAGTCACAACTCATCGAAAAAGGCACAACCTAAGTTAGGAATATTATAGTAATTTAACATTCAAGTTAGGAGTTCATGCTTTTAAGGTAATATAGATAGATATAGATATAGATAGATAGATAGATGAGACCGAAAGTAGATTTTATTATATGAAGTTTTGAGATAGAAAGAAAATTAATGTCATTGAATATTACTTAGCTTATTTGTGGTTGTTTAGCATTGTTAAGCAAACACATACACCCCTATTTGACATATATACCAATCCCCACACCACTAGATCATATTTTACTTGATTTGATCTCTGATTTTAGTTTAATTATGATAATTGATACCATAACCCTTTTCGTAAATTTGGTGGAATCATCCACCCATTTGATCTAATTGCTACAATGAATTGGTTTGCATTCTTAATTTCCTACTTAAATTTTCTACACTATATCACTCCTTCTGGGATTCTACCCCAACACTCTTGTTGGGTATTCTTATTGTTAATAACAACTTGCTCTTCTAATTGTTTTTAGAGAAGTTTGAGCATTATCAAATATGGCGCCACTGCGAGGAGTGCTTTCTAAGATTTGAGCTTGTGAAATTTGTTTGTGAACTTGTTTAGTTGTAGTAGATTGTTGTTGGTGTTGTTGTTGTGTCTTATTCGTAGGTGAAACTATAACTGCAGATAGAGGTGATGATGCTAGACACTATGGACAAAAATATAATATGGGAGATATGAATGACATGCATATGAACATCGTTCTAAGCTCGGGAGCAATCCGATTACCTCCTACAATTGGGAGAGCAATGTTCTATGTAACTGGAACCATGCTTCAATTGCTTCAAATGAGACGAATGTTTGGAGCCCTTGCTCAAAAAGACTCTCATGAAAATCTATGAAAACTTTTGGATTTTTGTGGGCCATTCATCTTTAAAAACAACTCACAAGAGTCTATTTGGATGAGGCTATTCCCATTCTCCTTAATAGGGGTAGCTACTATATGGTTAGCTAAACTACCAAATGATTCTATCACTTCGCGGGAGGAACTAACCAAAGAGTTCCTTCAAAGATATTTCCCTTCACATAAGATGACAAACCCTAGGGACAACATCCAAAATATCAAAAGAGTGGTAGGTAAACCTATTCATGAGACTTGGTTGTAATTTTGTATGTTGTTACTCCAATGTCAAACACATGGTGTCCAAGACAATTTGCAGTTGCAATACTTCTATTGTGGCCTTTATTCATTCAACAAAGGGCTAGCTGACCAACTTGTTCAAGTTTGGTTGATAACACAACCATATAATGTGGCAACGATGTAGCTTGAGGATATGTCTAAAATCAACCAAGCATGGCATACTAGAGAGGATCAAGTATCTTCTCTACCCTTGAGTATGAAACATAGTTGTCCAGTTAAGGAAAGTTACCCGAAAATAGTGAGGGATATTTTGGTATTTTCCATACCAATTCATATTTTTAATTTGTTTTTAGTAAGGTTTTGAGGGTCTAATCCTATTAGGTTCAGTTTTATAATCCTAATATACGCCTAGGGTTTTAGTTGAGAGTTCAAGAAGAGAAAAGAGGAGAAAAGAGGAAAGGATCAAGGCATTCGTTGAGGTTCGTGTGTTTTATTGCAAATTTTTGCCATGGGTTTGATCCCTAAGAGGTATGTAAGATTCCATAGTGTTGGGTTCGTTCACCAATGGAAAGGATCATGAGGTCGATGAGAATATTGATAAGATGACGACCCAACTTGACTTTCAATCTAAACATGTCATCGGAAGTGTACTTAAATCAGTGAATGTCGTTGGTAAAAGCAGTGGGCAATGCACAGATGATCCCAAGTTTGAGATGGTATATAATGAAGAGGTTCAATGCTTCAAAAATTAAATGGAGGGTTTTCATCTGAACTATCCTACACCGTTTAGGAATCAAGGTTGGAATAAGGAATCAAATAATGGTTAGAGAGATTGGATATATCAAGGTTTCTATTGAAGGGATCGTGTGTAACACCCCGGATTTGAGAAAGGGAAAATTACCCATTTCTAGAAGTTGCAGGTGTCAACCTATGTTGGCAACCCATAGCTCGTGGATGGGACCATAGACCGTAGGTGTGGTCCGTGGGTGGCCCTAGAAAAGAAGGGTTAAAGGCTCATGACCACAGCCTGACCAACGAACCGTAGGCCAGACCACGATCCATGGTTAACTGGCTACTAATCCCCTTTTTGACAACCACTAACGGCCATGCAGGACGGTCCATCGCCCTGACCACAGTCCGTCAGTAGTGGCCATGGGTCGTGGCTAGCAGTTGAGTTTCAAGGGTAGTTGGGTATTTTCCTTATTATTTTATCCCTATACTACAACATTTTTCTCTTCATTAAGACCCTTATATAAGTATTTTAACCCCCAAATTCAACCCATTCAAGTCATTCTTCCAAAATAAAAAAAGAAGATCAATTCTCCTCTCTAAAATATTTTTCTGTCTAGAAACTTGAAGAAGCAGAAAAGTTCAACATAGGGTTTCCATTCAAGTCTCAATTTCTCCATTAAAGATAAGAATTTGGCTTTAAGGTATTATAGTTTTCATCCTTGGATTCCTTCCATTCATGGAGTTCTCAAATTCCTCTATTTTTAAAGATATAATTTGCCAATTGAGTTAGGTGAATGCCCAAATTGCACCTCCCTAAAGAAGTATAAGCGATCATTGTCAAATAAAGAACCCAACTTGTAGGTTGGGTTCGATACTACGAGGAATATGATTCAAAATTAAACTGACTCACGACTATCTCCGTTTTGTCAAACTATTTTTGAGAAAAGTAAACAGGGGGATGTTGTAACTAAGTAACATTTTTTTGATTTGAATGAATAAGTAACAAGTAAACAAGATGTACAATTTGAGTTATCAATATAAGATGGAAACTAGGGTATATGTGTTCCCCACGTGCTTTTAACACATTAATCCTAATAATTGTTATCCTTTCCTAGTGTTTGACATGCAAGGCCGGTAAGTTATGTAACTCTACGTGATTGGTAATCCTAGAAGGAACTTTCACTTGCGACTTGGTAAATCTACGAGTGTTTGCTTTACTAACTCTTACCTTCACCCCAAATTAGTCATCATGTCAATTTAGTTGGGTTTTCACCATCACTTCAATTGATTAAAGTCAAACTATTAGATAGCAGCAAATCCTTAACTAAATCTCTGTTGTTTAATCCTTTTCTCATTCATTAGCCCCTTTGTAAGGCAAATGAGACGGAGGCGAGTTCTAACGTTTGCCACCGTTTAAAAGATTTCTAAACGAAAGAATTAACAATACATGCATAAACACTATTCAAGAATTACTTAATTATTAATCATACATAGTTAATTTCTCATTGTTCCCTCAACCCTAGTTGTGGATTTAGCTACTCATGCTTGATAGTTCACAATTCATAATTGAGTTAAAATAATTCATGAACTTACAGTTAGAATAGATGAAAACCGAAATCTTGAATTTAAATTTAAAGTGCAATTTGTATAATTTAAATTTCGGAAATTAAATTGCAAAGTGTTTGCAAATTAATTCCAAAAGGCCAAAACTAATAGGGTAGAATAATTTCTAACCCTGAAAAATGGAAATTACAACTAATATTAATAGAAAATAACTCCTAAACCAACAAGAAAACAAAATAAGGAAATAAAAGCTTCAGATGCAGTTTCCATTGACGACTCGACCTACGGACTATAGGTCAACCTATGGTCCGTGGTCACCCTACGTTGTTCAAGACTTAATAAATAATTCAGGGCCTTCAGACGACGACTCCACCTACAGTCCGTGGATTGAACTACGGTCCTTCCTATCACTTCGTTGTTTGAGTACTGAAAATCAGCTATCTGACCAGGACCTACGACCATCCACATACTATAACACCTCAAATTCGAGTAGAAGGCATAGCATGTTAAAAACTCTAAGATGTCACCTCCGAGGGACCAACCATGGCCCGTGGGTGAGATCAGGCCTCATGGGTGGCCTTGTGGGTTGACACTCTGAAAACTGTCTAAGGTAGGATCACGCCAGGACCTACGTCTCATGGATGGGTCCACGGTCAATGGTTAGGGGTGCTGTAGTTGGCCAAAAAAATCTTTGACAGCCAACCACAGTTGACCAGGGCGGACCTTAGGTCTATCCACGGCCCGTCAACATGGTCACGTAGTTGGTGACTGGATGACTATTTTAAGGACACAAGGATCCTTTTTGGTTTTATTTAGAATTAAGTGGTGTCATTTTGACTAAACCTAAACCACCTTTATAAGTGTTTTAGACCCCTAAATTCAATCAATTAATTCATTCTCTCAAATCCCAAAAGAAAACCCCAAAACTCCTCTCAAATATTCTCTCTCTAGAAGGAAGAAGAAGAAGGAAGAGATTGAAGCTAGGTCAAGATCAAGTCTCCTAATCTTCAACATTTTGTGGAGATTGTGACTAAGGTATGATATCTTTTCATCCATGGGTATCTTCCACCCATGGAGTCCCCTATAATTCCCCCAATTTGATGAAGAATCCCCCAATTCTAAATAGGGTTTCTTCCAATGTTGTGGGTTATGATGATTGTTGATCCAATTGAGTGAATTATGATTGTTTGTGATAGATTTAAAATAATTACATTTTTGTAGAGTGAAATTAAATGTACCCATGCCTATTCCATGATTATAACCTAGAATTGTTATAATTATGTTGGTGTCATGAAGGGAAATTTTGTGGGTTTTAGGCTTGTCCTTATAGGACTTATGAATTATGATTAGAACTGCTTGAGAATGAAGCTTAGATGATGATTATGAGATCTAGGGCTTTGAGAGTAAAGCTTATGATGTGAATTGTTGGTAGTTGATGTTATTGTTGAGGAAGGGATACTTCCCATATGAATGTGTTAATTATGAATTTATGAATATGAAAGGTTTACTCACATGAATGATTCTAGGTTTGAAAGGATTGCTCACCTAAAATGAATCTAGATTAATAGATTATGTAATTTATGAGGCTAGAGGCAATTACCCTTGATCTCTATATGAAAGGATATGAGGTGATTCCCGTATTCCTTAGAATTGAATAAGAGGTGAGTCCCACGTTCCTATTATGATGAATGGATATGGAGGCGAGTACCCATGACTGTTATGAAATGATGTCAAGGTTAGTACCCGTCTCATATGATGAGATTGTGGAGGCGAGTACCCGGAATCTAGAAGTAAGTAAGGCAAGAGGCGAATACCCACTAGCCTTTGTAAGTTAGGAAAATAGGCAAATCAAAATGTCTTTAAAAGTAGGTATAAACTAGGTAAATTATCTTATGAAGAATGAATAGCTTGGATTGTTGCTTGATATACCTTCCATGAGGTAATTTGACTAGAGGTGATGACCCAAGTCTTGGCTAAGGATGAGTAAGGTTGCTTAAGATGTATTCCTTTCGAATTATGATGTTGATTTATCTACATTAATTATACTTATGGTTTGTATTGAATAACAATGATGTTTATGTTGCGTATGCTAGCTATAATATTTAGTACATGATTGTACTAATGCATACTAGTTCCTAAATTCTTATCAAATGTAGGGTCCGGCTACATAGATTCTCACACTCGTGGCTACCTTCGTTGTTTATTAAGGAAGTGAAGATTTGGTTAGTCCTCACTGACTTCGAGGATGTGATCAGCCCTTCCACTTATGTCTTTCTTTTATGTGTTGGACTATTGTATGGGCTGCGTTCTAAGACTTTATTCATGTTGTTTAGATGGTTTGAGACTATGGTATTAGACTTCCGTTCATTTTATAAAAGACTTTGATTGTATTGATATGTTTTAAATTCTGCACCATTTTCTATTACTTTATGTTATGATATTCTAAGTGGCTTGTATGAGGCCTCTCGGGGTCTTATAGGCGTTGTTACATCTAAGGGGTACCCATTGGTCGTGACAAACTTGGTAATCAGAGCACAAGGTTTAGAATGGTTCTAGGATGTCTCAAACCACGTCAAGTAGAGTCTTGTTATAAGTGTGAAGTGTGCCATATTTATGAATGAGAGGCTTCTAGATATTTAGGAAACTTCACTTCTTCATTTCTCTAAGTCGTGTCATGGATTTTAACTCTATAAGGTCTTTCTCCTAATCCTTACCCGATGGTTTTTAGGATATTACTACTAGAAGGGATAATGCTAGAAAGACTGTGGGAGAAAATTTGGGTCAAGAAGTTCCTCCCCAAGCTCCTCCTAAACCTCCGATTGATTCTTTAACTGAGAACGTAACAAATTTGGAGTTTAGGTCGGCTTTCCAAGTGTTGGCTCAAGCTGTGACGGCCCAAGACAATAGAAAGGTGGTAACCACCGTGAACCTAAATGTGGGTACGACGGCGGCAAGAGTTAGGGACTTTACAAAGATGAACCCTCCAAAATTTTATGGCTCCAAAGTTGAGGAAGATCCTCAAGAATTTATTGATGAGGTCTATAAGACACTTGCTATTATGGGAGTGACAGCGATAGAGAAGGCAAAGTTGGCTTCTTATCAACTTAAAGGGGTTGCTGAGATTTGGTTCAATCAATGGAATGAGGCAAGGTCGGAAGAAGCGGGTCCCATAGAGTGGGACAGGTTCATATGTGCTTTTGTTGATAGGTTCTTTCCTCTAAAGATGAGAGAGGCTAAGGTTCTCGAGTTCATTAACCTTCGACAAGGAAATATGAGTGTAAGGGAGTATTATTTGAGGTTCACTCAACTATCTAAATATGCTCCTTCTATTGTGGTGGATCGTAGGACAAATATGAGTAAGTTTGTGTCGGGAGTGTCCGACTTGATTGTCAAAGAATGCCGCACCGCTATGCTTGTGCATGATATGGAAATTTCTCACCTTATGGTACATGCCTAACAAATTGAGGAAGAAAATCTCTAAGAAAGATCTAGGGAAGCAAAATGGGCAAGAACGGATGATGGTAACTCTTAATATTAAGTCTGGTGGATGGGGTCGTTCAAGGTTCTAGGAAAAGTTCTCCGGGCAAGTTTCATCTAATGCTCCTCCAAGGTCTTACAATTAGAGGTTGTCTAACCCTAAACCTCAAGGATATGGTAGTAAGTCCATGATGCCTACTTGTGCTAAGTTTGGGAGAAACCATAAGGGTAAGTGTCTAGCGGGTTCCAATGCTTGCTTTGGGTGTGGTAAGACGGATCACAAGATAAGGAATTTTCATTTGGTTGCTAATAATGAGGGAGATAATCTTTGTAGGGCTCAACCCAACCCCTTATCTGGTCCAAGTGGTTCGAGTGCAAATGCTCCTAAGAGAAACCGATTTTATGCTCTACAAACTAGAGGTGATAAAGAGAGATCCCCGGATGTGGTGAACGGTATGTTAAAAGTTTTTCAATTAGATGTGTATGCTTTGCTTGATCCAGGAGCTACATTTTCCTTTGTGACACCTTATGTGGGCATGAGGTTTGATGTGCTCCTCGATGTATTGTTAGAACCTTTGGTGATTCTGTGTTGGCTGAAAGGGTATATAGAAAATGTCTTGTTTCCTTGTCCCATAGAGTTACTCTTGTTGACTTGGTAGAACTTGATATGTTAGACTTTGATGTCATATTTGGGATGAATTGGGGGCATTCATGTTATGCTTCGATTAATTATAGGACTCGGGTGGTAAAATTCCAGTTTCCAAATGAGCCTATCCTAGAGTGGAAAGGGGGAAATTCTATGCCTATGAGTCGGGTTGTCTCTTGTCTAAAATCTATAAAAATGATCTGTAAGGGTTGTGTCTATAATATAGTTAGGGTGAAGGATGTGGATTTCGAAGTTCCTAGTCTTGAGTCGGTCCCCATGGTTTATGAGTTTCCGAAAGTATTTCTTAATGATTTTTCTGGTATTCCTCCCAAAAGGGAAATAGACTTTGGACAAATGAGATGAAATAAATGGACACTCATAAATTAGTAGATGTAGGAAAGAACTAGTCATACACCTCCAATCAGATGATTCTTTTCAAGAGGGTGGATGAGGGATAAACAAATATGAATGATAACAAAGGTTGACTCATAGAAGACTTATTATAAAATAAAAATATAGTTTTTTGGAGCGGAAGATTAGCTTCTTCCAACAATCTAGAAGCTTCCTATAATAGATTAATGTAAAGATCTTAAGGTTTTAGTGGTTGATCGGAAAGAACTGCTTAAAATGATAGTCAGAGTTATAGTTTGGTGTAAAGTTTAATTACCATGACGTGCAACATAGAACACATCGAAAGTTGACAAGACAATAAACTGGAAATATAATAAGGATCATCATGTCTAAGATTGCATAATAAGATTGCCTAAAGCTATTTTAAAAAATGGTTTATGGCAGAGTAGTTTCATGAGGAAAATTTTAATATGGTTGAGGTCCAACCAACAATAGTTGGGTGAGGCTCCATTCAGTTTTTGACACTTGGATTTGGGGGGCCCATTTTAACACCACACACTCTCTCACCTTCATTTTTTCAAATCCTCCCCTTTCCTCATAATAAGTATTTTACCTCTTCTTTTTTTAATAGTCTTAAATTTTTATTTTCCAAAAGTCAAATAGAACTATGTAAATTAATATCAATTCAAAATTTAGCCTTTTTTTTCCGTGATTGCTAATATGATTAAAAAGTTGAACTCCATTATAATTATAGTCTTCTTTTCTTGATTATATTATTTTTTGGTTGATTTTTTTAAAACTTTTAACTTAAATTTCAATAATAAGTGTAACACCAAGTACAAAATATTTCTAAAAAAATTTGAAGAACGAGTGATTTTAGAATACTTATAGGTATGCTCTCACTTACTCATTGGTGAACTTTATTTAGGTATAATTTTTTTTTTAAAAATTTAGTTCTGATTGATGACAATTGAATTAACTAATAATGAATAATTAAAGGACTAAAAACAAGTGATTTTGCGCATAAAACCAATTTTTAAAATCATCATAATAAAATTACAAATCAAATTAAAAAGTAAAAAATAGAATTAAATTTATAAAAAGGTAACTAGATTACAAATAAAAAGAGTAAAAATTTAATTTTACACAACATACACATACACTATATATATATTTAAAGAGGGAGATATTTTTATAATCAGTTTGGTGGTTTTTCGATTTATTTTTACTCTGAAACTAAAATTGATTATGTCAATTTTTTTAAAAATAAAAATAAAATAAATTGAAGTAAAAGAAAAGTATTCAATTTGACTAAATTTTTATTTAGTTCGATTTTCGATATTCAGTGAATACTTCTTAATACAAATATAACGTGTGTGTGAATTTCTCATTCAAAATTTATCTTTTAAAGGTATCCTAGGAATTTGATTCAATTTTTTGAGTGTAAAATAAAAAATTTAAAAGGTTATTTTTTCTAAGGCTACGAGGAATAATTATATTTTAGTTAATTGGTTGAGAGGTGGCAATTTTTCAAATTGATTTAGTTGAGGGACAGAAATAATTAATGAGAAAGAAAGAGCTAATCAAGCTACTAATTAATAAAGAGCACAAAGAATAAAAAAAAAACTATGAAAAAGAGAGGAATATTGAACAAGGAGCTAAAATATTTTGAAGGGAAAAGGGGTCAATTTGGGAAAAAATAAGGTGAGAGAGTGTGTGGTGTCAAAATGGGCCCCATAAATCCAAGTGTCAAAAATTAAATGGAGTCTCACCCAACTATTGTTGGTTGGGCCTCAACTGTATTAAATTTTTTCATTTCATGAGTAATTATTGTAATTCATTTTGATGGTTTCTTGGTTGAATTAATTCAGGACTTCATAAAAGTTTTCTCACAATTATCATCTTTTTTTCCTTTTTTTTTTTTATATATATAGGCATCAAACAGAAAATCAAAGTTGTTGGAGTTGGGAATCGATCCCAGGTCTTCATTCAAAAGAAATAATTTTGAGTGTGCCTACATAGCCAGTTTTCCTTTCGATTATATACAAGTGTGCTTCAGTTCCATAGACGTGCTCATATAAAATTTATACTCTCATCCAAATTTATAAGGTGAAAATGTCACTCAAGAGCTTACAAAATCATAATGACAACAAAAAAAAGCTATGAATTAACACTAGGAAAGGTAATATCATGCCATTACTCTTTTGAGCTTTTAGAATTTCTAAAATACAATTACATTCACACTTTCCCAACACATGATTGTAAGACAAATTTTGTGCACTACGTATAAAATCTGTTGTAAGTTTACAAATCGATAACAACACTGTAAAAGCATTATAATAAAGAGACACAACAGAGAAATGTGTAACTAATAAAGCGAATTATCCAATTTACCTAATTTATGTAAGTCTCATCATACCGACAACATCCCGTTGTACATTCAAATAATTCAATGTTGGTGACAACATTCAAGCATATTCGTACATATGCACTATTACGACCACTTGCATCATACTTTAATTCACATATAGAAATATCCTCTTCTCTTAGTTTCTGATGTCTGGAGGACATTAGAATATTACAACAAAAATTGACTACCTAAATACAAGATCAATAATAATTGAAAATCATTCAACTCCCACTCAAGGTCAACTAATCAAGGTATGCATCATTAGGACACAAGTTTTTTTTGGTGATTTTTTAGGATTCAAGTTAAGACATCATAATCTTCAATTTTGAAAGCCAAAAAGTTATGGACCACATAATAAAAAGTAAGACGCAAAATTTTTCTATGGAATGAAACAAGAACATATTTATCTTTCATAAAGAGAAAGTAATTTTATGTGTCTCATTTTATAGAACAAAGAAAAATATGAAACATAAACATTATTCAACATTAGCGTCAACTCACAAAAAGTTCTTCCTTTGAAACTTGACGAATTAATCACAATTTGTACTTCAAATTTCTTCTTTACTCATTTTCTTGTAATTTTATTCATACTACCATGATATCCTTGGCACAACATTTAAAAAGATACAATATTTATCGAAGTTTAATCCTTTTTTATTAATGGTTTGTGAAATCCTTATCTTAAAAGGTTAAAAAGTTCATTAAGCATTCTTTTTTATAAATTAAAATATTTTTTGGATTATTAAAATAATGATATTACCTATCTCTTTTGAATAGATATAGTATTCAGATCATAGATACCCAAACTAACTATTTGGACAATAATCAATATGCCGTCGAAGTTGTACTCAAAACTGCAAATAATGTAACAATAATTAAAAAGTCTAAGCAACAAGTGTATGAAACTGAACTTCAAAGTTTATGGATTATCAAAATCTAGACTGTAGCTGGCAGGAAAATCATCATTAAAAGAAACTAAAGAAATTATTTGAACTCACTTTCACCATAAAAAAATATTTTGAGTAATATGAATAAATTGTATTACTCCCTCGGGCAGTTGGACCTTATCAAAAAAAGATGGTAACAATTTGTCATTACTTGATGTAAATAGAATGGATATTGTAATTCAAAATTACGTCGATAAGCAAAGGGTTTGCATTTATTATTTTGGCTCCATAAACGTTATTATACAGTTTTATCCTAGAAAATATAAAATCAAATATCACAACTATCTGACTATATACATCATGCCATTGATGTGTCCATCCATGTGTTGATAGAGGGGAAGGTAAAATAACTCGATAAAAAGGCACAATTGAATGCAGAAACCATACAATTGTAATGAAAACAAGAAGAATGTTAAATAAGCTCTTTACCGATACGTAAAATTTATTAATAAAAATAGCAGCACTAAATATGGCGTTGGGCTAGTGAATGTTTATGCCTATATTGTGATGGCCCTCACGGTCATAGCTATGTTTATTCCTTCCTTTCATTGTCAAAGTGTATGTGTAGCAACCCCATGTCATTTATCACTTGTTGGGACTGATAGTTCGATCATTAGCTTGCTCATTTTGTTTTTATGTGAATTTTTTATGTTGTGGAGCTTTTGAAACTTGAATGGTTTATTTTGATCATATGTTACAGGAAGACGACCTTAGAATTCGAAATTAGTGATTCTATCAGCTCTGGAAGTTTCATCTTAGGCTAGTGGCATTGTTGGCTCAGATCCCAAGGCTTTCGATGCCAGTTTCTGCCATTAGGCATTTTACCTATTAAACTTTGGCCTACGTTTGAACTTGACCAACATTCTTCATAGATGTGGCTAGATGATAATTCCGTAAGTGTGGTAACCTCAAGCATATTGAGTTTTGTTCAAAATAACCCTACGAGCAAATCCTGAGGCTTCCTTGCTAATTTTGATCCCCTTGTAGATTTTGACTTAAAATAGAATTTAGGTGTGGTACTCACTTTTTGTCAAGATGACCTCAAATCAAAATTTTGTCTACTCCATTGAGTCTGGATTGTCAAATTTTATTAGGTTTCATATCTCGTTTGTGTACATGCAAACCAATCTCAAGCCCTATAGGAGAGCTCAAAGTGCTTAGCTGAATTTTTCTTGTACCTGATGATGTTGCTCCCACTTTTGCGGCCCTAGGGTTCTTAAGAGACCTTCACTTTTATGACCAAAGCTCCACTTTAGTGGGCTAGGCAATCCAAATGCCATCCTCTTTAATAGCCTTGGCCCGATTAAGTGGTCACCCTCGGAGCGACCTTAGAATTCTTCAGCGGTCACTGCTTTAGTGGCCGAGCAACCGCTTTAGATAGTTTGGCCAACTCAGTCCATAACGCTTCAGTAGCCCTAGCATCTCTTTAGCAACCTCCATTTTGGCGTCCAGACTCGCTCAAGCGAGGCCCACATTTTTTTCACAAACCATTTTCGCGACATTAATGGCCATTTTTTGGCACCTATAACTATGTTAAAATTAGCCCGATCAGTATAATTTCCTCATTTCAATTTGTGATTTCTCTTTCATCTGACCTTTAAATTGAGTTATTCGAATTCTATTGTCTGATTGAACGTATCAAATACACCTCATCCAATTGTAGGTGTAAATGATCGTTAGGTAGTATAAAACCCAACGAAGAGTTGGAGTCGAACCCACAGGGAGCGGTACATTTCTAAAATTCAGTTATGAAGTTATAAAATTGTCTATTCGGCTATAGAAATGGAATTTATCCAAAATATATGTATACAAGTCTAAGGGGATGACAAAGAATGTCAGATAGGGGGTTTGGTATTACGCCCTGGAAACTAGTAAGTTGAACTAGGGAGTTCTAGAGCTTTTCGTAAGAGTTTTGGAGTGTGGTATGAGGATTAAAAATCACAAAAATTATTCCCGTAGTTAGAATGGAGGTTTTAGGGGCTAAACGTCGAGGTACAACCCCCCAAGGGGTCCTTGAGGAGGACCTCAAAACATCCCCAAAAGCTGTCAATTTGCAGCACACCTATGCTTGCCACCTACTGGTCGCAGATGAACCCACGCCCCCGTTGTTTGGGTCATAGGTCAAGGCCTGTGTTGTCCTGAAGCTTGTGGCCTCTAAGAAGAACCTACGGAGGTGCAGTACGCTCCATGAACCCACCCACGGTCCGTGGGTGGAGTTTTCTTGAATGAGGGCAGATTTCCAACTTTAGTTTTTATGTTAGGGGTTTGGGGGTTTATTAGTAATTAGTTAGGGGTTAAGGGAGGTCGATTATGTTGTCATTAAACCACCTATATAAGCCTAATAGACCCCTAAACTAAATTAATTAACTCATTCATCAAAGAACCCAAATTCTCTCCAAATAATTCTCTCTCTAGAAGTGAAGAAGAAGAAGAAGAAGAGAAGGAAGAGGGGCAGATTTTCCTCCATTGTTTCAAGATTGATTTGGGCGTTGAATTGAAATATTTTATCTTATTCATATATGGGTTCTTCAACCCATAGATCCCCCTAGGTTATCCCCCAATTGTGAAGTCAAAAACCCAATTTTAGCTATGGTTTCCTTCTACATTGTGGGTAGAGTTTAGGTATGATTCCAATCTAGTGGATAATACCTAATTATGATTGTATTTTCTTTGAATTATGATATTATGATGAATTTATGTGATTTCCATGGTAAACCTAGTCTATTTGATGAATATGATATTTTGTGGGTTTATGCCATGCTAGGTGAAATTGAGGATTCATAGGTGATCTTCTTAAATCAATGTCAAGTGTAGTAATTGTTCAAGATTAGGAGTACATAGACATTAATTGAACTAGAATATTTTATACATGATGGATCTTGACTTGTAAAGTTGAAATTGAACCTTTAGGATGAATTGTGGATAATATCACCTAGTAATGAAGAATGTGATTGAATGCCTTGAAATCTAGGTTCATAGTATGTTTTCATGATGTAGAGTTATTAAGAATGAAGACTCATAGTTGTGAATGTTGATCACTAGGGCTTTAGAATGAAGTTAATATGATTAACTATAGATGCTAAGGCTGTGAGAGTAAAATCTACATGTGAATGCAAGGCCAATGATAGTATTATGATGAAATATCTTTACCTACTTAATTCACCTTATGAATAATAGATGGTAGGAAGTGATAGAATCACTTAATTCACGATGATATCCTTGTCTAATGTAGGATTCTAGACATGATATTATGCATGGAGATGAACTTAACATGAAAGAGTTCTCACAAAGTAATGGTTCTGGGGTTGAAGGGATTCTCTTACCTAATTGAACCTTGGGCTATAGAGCCTTTATACCTAGGTAATGGATGGTGATAGTTGCTCACACATGGTCTAAAAGAGGTATAACATGGATTGGTTGTCCATAAACTTGAGTCAAAGTAGAGACTTAATGATTATCTTGTGGGATTGAGGCCTACCACCGAGTGGATATTAAAATGAAATGGGTATTTCCACCTAGTTGAGTTTGGGCTTCCATAATGGGATCTCTCACCTAGAATAGTCCAGATTTCCCAAAGTGTGTCTCATCAGACGAAAGCCTTCACATAGTAGAGTTTTGGGTTTCTAGTAGCAATCTCTGTATCCCATAACTACATGCCCCGTAGGAAAGTTAGCTAGTGGATCCAACTAAGCTAACAAAATGGTTCTACCTTAGGGAAGTAGACCAACCCTTGACGGTTTGGTTAACACCTTGAAGAGATCATGTGATAGTTAATATATTCGCATGTCGGTTTAGGCCCAATTAAACAAGATTAGCTATGAACTATGATTATGCTCAATGTATCATCTCCTAGAGTTCTAACCTCATGGGCTAATATTATGTATAATGTAGCATCTCCTATATTCTAATACAAGTAATGGTGTAAAACTTTGATTGAAGGAGCATCTCCTAGAGATTAAACTTAATGAACTAAGATTATGCTTTAAGTAGCATTTCCTAGAGTACAAACTTGATGAACTAAGATGTACTTAATGTAGTATGTCCTATTGTTCAAAATAATGAGGAACTAAGATAGGCTTAGTGCAGTACCTCATAGTGTTCAAGAGTATAATGGACTTAGACATGCTTAAGGTAGTATCTCATAGTGTCCATATTAATAATGAACTAAGACATACTTAAAGGAGTGTCTCATAGTGTTCAAAGTATAAATGGATTTAGACATGCTTAAGTAAGTATCTCATAGGATTCATGTTAATAATGAACTTATACATGTTTAAAGAAGTATCTCATAGCGTTCAACCTTATAATGAACTTAGATGTGCTTAAGGTTGTACCTTATAGTGTTCTAAGTTCTAAAGAGGGGAACTTGGTTCAAACCCAAGAAACATTAGAATGAGGACCTAAAAGTTAACTAATATTATGCTTAATGTAGCATCTCCTAGAGTTCCAATTTTATGAACTAAGATGTACCTAGTATAGTATCTCTTAGGGTTCAAACAATGAGGAACTAAGATAGACTTAGTAAAATGTCTCCTAGTGTTCCTATGCTTTCAAAAGGCGCTAGTCTCTAATTAAGGAACATAAGTATGAAGCCATAAAGAAGTACTTAGTATGCGTGGTTGTATGGGATGCTATTCATGCAATGCAGAAGTATGACTAAAGGTTACCAACTGAGTGTTGTCTTACATGAGTTATGCTTGATGGATTTTTGCTATAGATGCCTTCCAAGATGAGATTCACTAAAGGTGATAGTTTCCTTGTCTACATGAAATAAACCAATAGTGAGACCAAAGGAGGGTGAATATTACTAGGATGACTTCAAGGTTATGCTTAGTGTGAAGGGTAGTATGTGATACCTTTCATGCATTGCACAAGTGTGCTCTGAGGTTACTTAGGAGTATGGTGCCCTTATGGTAGAAAATCTTAAGACTTGACGATGCATATAGGCTATTATTAAGATGACCAAAAAAGGATACTTGGCTTGGGTGGTATTATGGGATTCTATTCGTGCATTGCACAAAGTATGCCTTGAGGTTACTTGAAAGTAGTCCTTTTATGGTATAGATGAATAAGAGTCAAATAATGCTTATATGATGCTTATGTTGGAGACTTTGCTTTTTGTTATGATATTGTCTCTTATGCTTATAGTTTATGTTTCATGAAGTATTTCATATGATTTTGGATTATGTTTTATATTGACTAACCCTTGTCTTATGCTCTTATGATTATGCTACCTAACATATTTAGTACATTTTGTACTAACGCATACTTTGCCTACATTCTAATCAAATATTGAGTTTGGAGACTTCAGTGCTATCTTGAAGATAGGTTTCTAAGGAGCTAAGGAGTTGAAGATCTTGGTGATTCTTCATAGCTTCGAGGACAAAACCCACCATTTCCTTTATGTCTTTATTTCATTTTTTGAGAATATTGTATGGGTTCTGTCCCAAGAGTTTTATCCTAAAATTGTATTAGATGGTTTGAGACAAAGTATAGAAAGACTTCCGCTTGCTTTTATGAAAATGACTTCGAATGTAAAAAGTTATAAATTTTCCATATTTTCTGTTATCTTATGTTCATGATATGCTAAGGGCTTGTATGAAACCCCTTCGGGGTCAAGTATGCCGTGTTACTTCTAGGGTATACCCTGGGTCGTGACAAACATTGTAATTAGAGCACGTTTAGAATGGTTCTAGGAATGTCTCAAACCACCTCTAGTAGAGTCTTGTTCATAAATGTGAAGCGCGCCACATTTTTGAATAGGAGGCTATTGGATGTTTAGGAAATCTCACTTCATCATTCACTAAGTCGTACCATTGAGTTTTACTCTATAAGGTCTCTCTCCTATTCCTTATCTGATTGTCTTTAGGATATGACTACTCGAAGGGCTTATGCTTCAAGGAGAGAGGAAGAAAATGTTGGCTGCGATGAAGTTATGGCTTTGTGACTTGATAGATCGGAGATGATAGATTGTGATGTTGTCTTTAGTATGAATGGGTTGCATTATGGTTATGTTTAATATATGATAGAATCCGACTTAGTAATGATGAGTTATGAGATATGTTGATAGATTGGTTGAATAGGGTGTTTAAGTAATGCCTAGATGGGTTGAGTGAATAGACTCCTCCAAAAAGGGTAGAAGTGTAATTCACCGTGGTTTAGAATCACCTTGTGTGATTGATGTGAAAGCTTAGTGATGACTTGCTCCGACCTTAAAATTGAAAGAAGTGATGCTGAGAAGAATTTCTATAGGCTTGCTCCAAAGGGGGATATAATGTGTGGAGATAGCAAGGTCGTTGAGTATCCTCGAAGTTCATGAGTTAGGTTTGCTTGAAATTCTCACTTTGAGAGGTGTAGTCAGTATGAGAATCTTAGTCCCGGTTCGCTAGGCTCATGTGAGATCTTGAGTGGTGTTAGTAAGGTTGCTTGTGAGCTAGAGCTACTTAATGAGAACCTCTCTAATTTTGAAGTACTAGTAGAGGCCTTAGACCAGCAAGTTAAGAAGTAGAAGAACAAGGAAGTTGTTCCATGAAGTGGTAGAGAGTGTTCTTTAGTAAGGAATTTGGTTAAGAGTGCTACTTGGGAGGCCAAGGGACAATAAGATGTCCCGATATCCTCATCCCTTTTCCTTGTATTCCTCCCTTTGCATTTAAGATCTTGAGATGATAAGTTCCTCTTGATTTTCATTTATATGAAGTCATGTGTGAATTTTATGTTTCTATGATTTTCTTATGGGGTGCATGTCCATGAAAAAGCTTAGGTCATGATAGAAATGACTTATATGCATTGGTTTCCTCATGTCTTAGTACATTTGAGTAGATTTTCATATAGACTTCATGAGATGAATTTATGAGCATGCGTTAGTTTGGAGTTGAAAGATTCCTCCTTGAATAAATGCTTTTTGAGAATAAATTGCATTTAAGCTCCATGAGTGTGTGTTGAGAATGTCTTAGCTAGGAGATTTTAGTTCCTCCTTGAAAATGATTAGATATAGAATTTCATGCATTTTGGGTTGGTAGAAGTAGTTCCTACTCCCTTGTGTTGCATTGAATATGTTTAGTTTGGAATCAAAGTTTGTTTTCCTTCGTTGTGTGCATTTACATGTAATGCATGCATGATGGGCAGCTAGTTTGGAGTTGAGACTCTAAGGAGCGTTTAGAATCGTCATTCGAGGACGAATGATCCCAAGAGGGAGATATTATTACACCTCGGAAACTAGTAAGTTGAACTAGAGAGTTCTAGAGCTTTTCGTAAGAGTTTTGGAGTATGGTATGAGGATTAAAAATCACAACAATGATTCCCGTACTTATAATGGAGGTTTTAGGGGCTAAACGACGAGGTACAACTCCTGAAGGACCACCCAAGGGATCCTGGAGGAGGACCTCAAAACAGCCCCAAAAGCTGACAATTTGCAGCCACCTACCCTTGCCACCTACTGGCTTAGATGGACCCACGCCCCGTGGGTTGGGGTCGTGGGTCAAGGCCTGTGTTGGCCTGCAACTTGTGGCCTCTGACCAGCACCTACGGAGGTGCAGTATGCTCCGTGAACCCACCCACGGTCCGTGGGTGGGGGTTTCATGAATGAGGGCAGATTTCCAACTTTAGTTTTTAAGTTAGGGGTTTGGGGGTTAATTAGTAATAAGTTAGGGGTTAAGGGAGGTCGGTTAGTTAGTTATTAAACCACCTATATAATCCTAATATATCCCTAAACTAAATCAATTAACTCATTCATCCAAGAACCCAAATTCTCTCCAAATAATTCTCTCTCTAGAAGTGAAGAAGAAGAAGAAGAGAAGGAAGAGGGGCATATTTTCCTCCATTTTTTCAAGCTTGATTAGGGAGTTAAATTGAGGTATATTATCTTACTCATATATGGGTTCTTTCACCCATAGATCCCCCTAGGTTTTCCCCCAATTGTGAAGTCAAAAACCCAATTCTAGCTATGGTTTCCTTCAACATTGTGGGTAGGGTTTAGGTATGATTCCAATCTAGTGGATAATACCTTATTTTTATTGTAATGGCCTTGAATTATGATATTATGATGAATTTATGTGTTTTCCATGGTAAACCCTAGTCTATTTGATGAATTTGATATATTTTGTGTGCTTATGCCATGTAAGGTGAAATTGAGGATTCATAGGTGATCTTCCTAAATCAATGTCATGTGTAGTAATTGTTCAAGATTAGGAATACATAGACATGAATTGAACTAGACTCTATTGTACATGATTGATATTGACTTGTAAAGTTGAAATTGAACCTTTAGGATGAATTGTAGCTAGAATCACCTAGTAATGAAGAATGTGATTGAATGCCTTGAAATATAGGTTCATAGTATGTTTCCATGATGTAAAGTTATTAAGAATGAAGACTCATAGTTGTGAATGTTGATCACCAGGGCTTTAGAGTGAAGCTAATATGATTAACTATAGATGCTAAGGTTTTGAGAGTAAAATCTATATGTGAATACAAGGCCAATTAATAGAATTGTGATGAAATATATTTACCTACTTAATTCACCTTATGAATCATAGATGGTTGGAAGCCATAGAATCACTTAAGTCATGATGATATCCTTGTCTGATGTAGAATTCTAGATATGATATTAAGCATGTAGATGAACTTAACATGAAAGAGTTCTCATTTATTAATAGTTCTAGGGTTGAAGGGCTTCTCTTACCTAATTGAACCTAAGGCTATCGAGCATTTATACCTAGGTCATGGATGCTGATAGTTGCTCACACATGGTCTAAAAGAGGTATTAGCATGGATTGGTTGTCAAGGACTTCTTTCCATAAACCGAGTTGATATTGAAATGATATGGATTTCCCACCTAGTTGAGTTTGGGCTTCCGACATGGGATCTCTCACCTAGAATAGTCCGGATTTCCCAAAGTGTGTCTCTTAAGATGGAAGCCTTCACATAGTAGAGTTTTGGGTTTCTAGTAGAAATCTTTGTATCCTATAACTCTGTATCCCGTAGGAAAGTTAGCTAGTGTATCCAATTAAGCTAACAAATTGGTTCTACCTTAGGCAAGTGGACCAACCCTTGACGGTGTGGGTAACAACTTGAACAGATCATGTGATAGTTAATATGTTCCCATATAGGTTTAGGATATATCCCAATTAAACAAGATTAGTAAAGAACTAAGATTATGCTTAATGTAGCATCTCCTAGAGTTCAAACCATGTGGGCTACGATTATGCATAATGTAGCATCTCTTAGAGTCCAATACAAGTAATGTTCTAAGATTGTGCTTGAAGGATATCTCCTTGAGATCAAACTTAATGAACTAAGATTATGCTTTAAGTAACATTTCCTAGAGTTTAAGATTGATGAACTAAGACGTACTTAATGTAGTATATCCTACGGTTCAAAATAAGGAGGAACTAAGATAGGCTTAGTGAAGTACCTCATAGTGTTCAAGAGTATAATTGACTTAGACATGCTTAAGGTAGTATCTCATAGGGTCCATCTTAATAATGAACTAAGCCATAATTAAAGGAGTATCTCATAGTGTTCCAAGTATAAATGGATTTAGACATGCGTAAGTAAGTATCTCATAGCATCCATGTTAATAATGAACTTATACATGCTTAAAGAAGTATCTCATAGGGTTCAACCTAATAATGAACTGAGATATGCTTAAGGTAGTACCTCATAGTGTTCTAAGGTGTAAAGAGAGGAACTAGGTTCCAACCCAAGAAGCATTAGAATGAGCACCTAAAGTGAACAAAGATTATGCTTAATGTACCATCTCCTAGAGTTCCAACTTGATGAACAAATATGTACTTAGTATAGTATCTCTTAGCGTTCAAAACAATGAGGAACTAAGATAGACTTAGTAAAATGTCTCCTAGTGTTCCTACGCTTTCAAAAGGGGCTAGTCTTTAATTAAGGAACATGAGTATGATGACCTAAAGAAGTACTTAGTATGAGAGGTAGTATGGGATGCCATTCATGCATTGCCCAAGTATGACTAAAGGTTACCTAATGAGTGTTTTCTCACATGAGTTATGCTTGATGGATTGTTGCTATAGTTGCCTACCAAGATGAGATTGACTAAAGGTGATAGTTCCCTTGTCTACATGAAATAAGCCAATAGTGAGACCAAATGAGGGTGAATATGACTAGGATGACTTCAAGGTTATGCTTAGTGTGAAAGGTAGTATGGGATGCCTTTAATGCATTGCACAAGTTTGCTTTGAGGTTACTTAGGAGTATGGTGCCCTTATGGTAGAAAAGCTTAAGGCTTGACCATACATATAGGGTATGATTAAGATGACCAAAAATGGATACTTTGCTTGGGTGGTATTATGGGATGCTATTCATGAATTGCACAAAGTATGCCTTGAGTTTACTTGAAAGTAGTCCTATTATGGTATAGATGACTAAGAGTAAAATAATGCTTATATGATGCTTATGTTGGAGACTTTGCTTATTATTATGATATTATCTCTTATGCTTATAGTTTATGTTTCATGAAGTATTTCATATGATTTTGGATTGTTTCTTATATTGACTAACCCTTGTCTTATGCTCTTATGATTATGCTAGCTAACATATTTAGTACATTTTGTACTAACACGTACGTTGCCTACATTTTATTTGGAGACGTGAGTGCTATCTTGAATCTAGGTTTCTAAGGAGCTAAGGAGTTGAAGATCTTGGGGAGTCCTCACGGCTTCGAGGAAAAGACCCACCATTTCCTTTTTGTTTTTATTTCATGTTTTGAGACTATTGTATGGGCTATGTCCCAAGAGTTTTATTCTAAAGTTGTATTTGATGGTTTGAGACAAACTATAGAAAGACATCTGTTTGCTTTTATGAAAATGACTTCGATTGTAAAAAGTTTTAAATTTTCCGTATTTTCTATTATCTTATTTTCATGATATGCTAAGGGATTGTATGAGACCCCTTCGGGGTCAAGTACGCCGTGTTACTTCTAGGGTATACCCCTGGGCCGTGAGATTTGGATAGTTAACTATCAGCTATAGCACAAGCAAAATAGGGGAAATAGTAATATAGAGAGGAATTCTCGGGATGTGGTCGATTATAGGTAAATTTCACTATATGGGTAATTGAAATTACTAATATATAGCTAAATTTCAGTGGGTAGGCTAGGATATAAGTGGAATAGTTTTCTCTGGAACAACTATCACGATTCAAGTGATTTCTGTCGAACATCAATACAAGCTTAGCAAAAAGGAACAGCCCACACCTTAATTCATCTACTCTCTCGAGCTAGATAGGTAGAATCGAGATTAGGATTTACTATTTCGAGCTAAACCCATAACAACCCAATAAATACAATCATCAATTGAAATCTTTGATTCTAAAACCTTTTTTTCAAGCAAGCCCAAAATTCTAAGTTTGAATTGTATTTGCAACTACAATTCTTAGATTAAAACACAGTTATCAATTAAACCCACTTCAATTAAGCAATAAAATCAGTAAATAACAATACACATAAGCTAATTCAACCCATAATCATATGATCACACACCAAGAATTGAGGTTTTAGCTAAACATCATAAAAAGGTAAAAACAATTACCAACTCGATTGGCCATCAGTTGGGTAAGAGTCTCCAAGTCTTTACAATGTTTTCAAAAGGTTAAATTAAAAGATCAACTTTCAAATCCTCACAATTCTACAGTAAGAACTCAAAAACTAAGAGAAAACACCAATTATAAAACCTGGGAAACAAAACTTTCTAGAAAACCCTCAACTCTTGTTTTAAATTCCAATTTATAGTTGCCTGCTTTTTGACCTGAAATTCCGCTTGGCGGATTAAGTCGTGCCTCGCCCTGTGGTTCGGTGATCCACCAATTGTCCTCTTCCATTGCCATTTTGAATTGGCCTTCAGGATCTCAGGTCCTGTAACTTTGAGCGATCCAATTTGTTGTTGTGGAACCGATAAGCAATCCGCCGACTGCCCACTTCTATCGCCAACTTGGTTTTTCCTCAGGGCTGGCGTGCTGGAACTTTGGGCGAGCTAAAGACCCACTCGGTGGAGTGCCGAGTTGTCTTGGCAATCGCCAGGATTGCTTTTTCTTCACTTCTTCAGCTTTTTAGTTCCTTTTTGTCTGGTCATGTCCTTGACTTGCTCCTTAGACTTCATATGTACAAATCAACACATAAACATATGTTTAGAGCATAAAATAGGCATTTGAGGACACTTATACTATAAAAACAAAGACCTAAATGAGACGAAATCTAGGACTCACCAACAGCCCCAATTTAAACTTTTGCTTGTCTTCAAGTAAAACTCAAGATCAACAGTTCAACATAGTGCTGCATAAGACTCAACATAAATGCACACAACAAGGTCCAAATTCCTCATACTTTGATCAGTACACTCAAAGTTTAAAATTGTGACTCACCATCATCAAGATACTCAAGCTCACAATGCTTGTTTCAAATGCAAGTTCAAGCTCAACAAAGGTATTCAAATGCTCTCACAACAAAGATCATTCCATATTCACACAAAATTCATCAACAATTTCAAGTCCCATAATCACATTAAACTCTCACACTCACAAAGATGATCACATGCATGACTTCACTCATAGGTTTGCCCTTATTTTCCAATCAACATTTGTTTCAGCTTACTCAAGACCACAAAGGTCTTTTCAATGCTTGTAACGGGACTGAAGTATGGCTTAGTGGCTTCCACCTTCATGAAGTATTGCCTGAAAATCACTATTTCTCCTTCTCTTTCAAATTCAAACATGTTCAAACTTCACACCATTATTCAACTCATCCTGAATCACCGGATACCCCAATATTCTTCATTCTTTGTAGAAACTTTATGTCACCACTTTTTCTCTTTTCAGTCATTTTATTTTCTTTTATTTTCATTCATTTCCTTTCTTTTTTTTACATGGAGGGGTTCCATATTTAAATCCATAATCAAAGGGGGATTTTTCACACTTCTTGACTTTCCTTCTATTTCACACACCCCCAACTAAGGCTTTTTGCCTAAGTTGGCTATTCAAACAAACCATACTTCATGAAAGTTATGAGTTAAGGGATAAAGAGAGGTCAGAATTGTTCAAGTTTCTTCCAAGAAAAGGCTAGGCTCAATGGGTGCCAAAACAAGATTCACACTTCTCACAAGGGTGGCCACTAATGAGGTATATTGTCAAATTGGTTTAGCCATTTGGAAAGCCGAACTCAACTACTGTAAAAGCTTCCATCAAATATTCATATCCTCTCGGTGCTAAACATTAATTTCCACTGAGTTCATATTAGGTCTTGACTTAAAGTAATAATTATGGAAGGGTGTCTTGACACACAATCCAACAACTCATGCTAAAGCTCCTAGATTCATTAGGGGAGACTAGTCTTCAACCCTTTGAATCACATTCAACCAATCAATATAGAATTACTACATTAGATATAGATGGTGACATGATTCAATTAACTAAACTACTATAAGTACAATTTCATAGTTACTACAATTCACCCAAATCAAGAGTCATAAATTAGGGTTATGGGGAATTCATGGATTCCTAGGAGATTTTATCATAAAAACTATAGTAATCAACAATTCAATCATAATATATGATAATTAAATCAATGAAAATGTTTTTAGAAAGAATCCATGGCTTGGAGTGAAAACCTTAGGTTTTGAAGACTTTTCTGCTTTGAAATTGAGAGTTTGAGGACTTCATGGATGAAATCTAACCATGAATCAAAGACTACCATACCTTAGATGAAGATTCCTCACGAATTTGGGTAGAAAAGATGAGTTCTTGAGCCCTAGACTTCAACTTCTTCTTCTTCATCAATGGAGGTTTTAGTGAGAGAAATATTGGAGAGGTTTCAATTTGATTTGGGGATTTATGAATTATGATCTTAGATGAGTTATTTTAGGTGGAAAAATACTTATATAGGTCTTTAAAATAATCTTAATATGACACGATATAACCATTTAATAAAAAGGAAATTACAAATAAACCCCTAACCTTAACTACCAATTGGCAGTTTCAGGCATGACCTACTTTTGGTGACCTACGGACCATAGGTGGACCTACCAGACGTCCTGCAGGTCCGTAGGTCCATGGTATGGGCCTAAGAAAAATAGGGGAGGTCCAGCCTTGACCCACGACCCTCACCTACGGGGCGTGGGTCCATCCATGGATCGTGGCTTGCTTGCATTTTGAGAGCTTTTTGGGCTGTCTCAAGGTCCTCCTCAAGGACCCTTGGTTGGTCCTTGGGGGGTCATGCCTTGATGTTTACACCAAAAAACACCTATATTGACTACCGGAGGTTATTTTACGACTCTAATCTTTATGTTAAACCCCAATTAGGCCACTAGTTTACACATTAGGATCTAGCTTAGTTTTACTTATTTTCTGGAATGTTACATTATCTCCCCTTTGGGAACATTCATCCTCGAATGATGATCTAGACGCCTTACCAGATTAAAGACTCAAGACTAGCAGCCCATCATGCATGAAATATCAAAATAATGCACAATTCAAAGGAGGAAACATCAACTCCATCTCAAAACATATTCAATGCAATACAAGGGAGTAGGAACTACATCTAACAACCCAATATCCATGAAACTCAATAAGTCTATTATTTATAGGAGGAACTACTTTCTCCACTAAAATCATTCTCAACACAACATCATGAAGCCAATATGCCAATACTCTCACAAAAATACTAAAGCATGTTCATCAATACATCTCATGAAGTCAAATAGGCAACTCACACTAAATGCACAATCATGAAAACTAATTTTCTTACTAAACATGAATTTCATCAAGATCATGCACAACATAGGGAAATCATGGAAAACTCATACAATACACATGACTTCCAAAACACAAAACTCAAGAGGAACTACTTACCTCAAGCTTGATTTGGAGTAGAAGGAAAGAGATGAGGATATCGGGACTTCATATTAGCCTCGACCTCCCAAGTAGCACCCTCAACTAAATGATTTCTCCATAAAACATTAACGGAAGTTACTTCCTTATTTTTCAATCTCTTGACTTGCCGGTCAAGGATCTCTACCGAAACCTCTTCATAGGAAAGTCTTTCATCAACTCCCAACCCTTCTAGAGGAAGTGTGGACACCAGATCCCTAATACACTTTTTAAGCATAGAAACATGAAATACCGGGTTGATCGGGGACAACTCATTTGGTAAGTCCAACTCATAGGCAACTTTCCCAATGCGCTTCAAAGTTTGATATGGGCCTACAAACCGGGGACAAAGTTTTCCCTTTTTGCCAAACCTCATCACACCCTTCATGGGTGAGATTTTCAAATAGACCCAATCACCAATTTCAAATTCTAACTCCCTTCTCCTCACATTAGCATAAGACTTTTGCACTTTGAGCTATTTTCAACCTCTCTCTAATGATCCAAACTTTCTCAATAGCTTCATAAACCGATTCGGGGCCAATAAGAACAACATCACCTAATTCAAACCAATCAACCGGAGACCTACATCTCCTACCATACAAAGCTTCAAAAGGAGCCATACCGATGCTTGAGTGGTGAATATTATTGTAGGCAAATTCTACCAACGGCAAGTGGTCATCCCAATTACCTTCGAAATCTATAACACATGCCCTCAACATGTCTTCTAAAGTTTGAATGGTACGTTCCGCTTGATCATTCGTTTGAGGGTGGAAAGCAGTTCTAAGCTTCACCTTTGTACCAAGCCCTTTTTGGAATGACTTTAAAAAATGTTATGTAAATTGAGTACCCACATATGAAATGATGGATGAAGGAACTCCATGTAACTTCACTATCTCACTTATGTATAACTTGGGATAGTCTTCCACCGAGTGAGATACCTTAACGGGAATGAAGTGGGCAGATTTTGTCATTTTATCAAAAATGACCCAAATAGAATCATGTTGCCTTCGAGTATGAGGCCAACCCACAACAAAATCCATATTCACCTCTTCCCATTTCCAACTTGGAATTGGTATATCTTGCAAAATGCCTCTCGGTCTTCGGTGCTCAACGTTAATGGAATACCAATAGACTTCCCGTAGATCACGGTAAATCTTGACGGCTCGTGGATGAATGGAATATCTAGAACCATGAGCCTCTTCCAAAATTTTCTCCCTCAACCCATCCATTTCCGGAACACACAAACGACCTTGGTACCTAAGTACCCTATCTCCCCCTTGGGAGAAAGCCTCAATGGACTTGTTGAGTACCGATTATTTCAACTCCATTAATAAAGGATCAAGGTCTTGTTTAGACTTCACATCTATCACAAAGGATGATTCGGAGCCACTATGAACCGTGAAACAACCTTTAGGAGAGTCTATTAATTGGACACCTAACCGGGCCAATCTATGCACCTCACAAACCAATTCCTTCTTCTCACCTTTACATGAGCCGCACTACCCATGGATAATCTACTAAGTGCGTCCACTCCTACATTAGCTTTGCCGTGGTGGTAAAGGACACCCATGTCATAATCCTTCAAAAGTTCTAACGACCTTCTATGTCAGAGATTCAAGTCTTTTTGGGTAAACACATATTGAAGACTTTTGTGATCGATGAAGACATCTACATGGGCTGGATAAGTAGTGCCTCCATATTTTCAAAGCAAATACTACCGCCTCTAATTCAATATCATAGGTCGGATAATTCTTCTCGTGAACCTTAAGTTTTCTTGAAGCATAGGCAATCACCTTACCATGCTGCATGAGCACACATCCCAACCCCAGTCTAGAGGCGTCACAATATACCACAAACCCATTGGTACCCTTCGATGAGGTCAACAACTGAGCGGAAGTAAGACTATGTTTCATTTCTTAGGAGCTTTTCTCACAAATCTCCGACCAATCAAATTTAACTTTCTTTGGAATCAAAGCCGTCAATGGAGAAGCAATGGAGGAAAAACCCTCAACAAACCTCCTATAGTAACCAGCCAAACCCAAGAAGCTTCTAATGTCAGAATGAGTTAGAGGTCTAGGAGAACTCTTGACCGCATCCATCTTCTTAGGATCTACCTCAATACCCTTTCTTGATACAATATGACCAAGGAAAGCTACGAACCTCAACCAAAATTCACACTTGCTAAATTTTGCAAAAAGTTGTTGGTCCTTAATAACTTGCAACACGATTCTCAAATGGTTAACATGCTTATTTTTTACTCCTTGAATAGATCAAGATATCATCAATAAACACTATCACAAACATATCAAGATATTGTTGATCCATTCGATTCATTAGGTCCATAAATGTCGTCGGGGAATTTGTCAACCCAAATGACATAACCAAAAATTCATAGTGACCATACCGGGTCCTAAAGGCCATCGTGGGAATATCAACCCCTCTCACCCTTAATTGGTGATAACCCCAATGAAGATCAATTTTGGAGAAATATCTAGCTCCTTGGAGTTGATCAAACAAGTCATCGATCCTTAGAGAGGGATATTCATTCTTTATGGTCACTTTGTTCAATTGGCGATATTAAATTCCCATTCTAGGAGACCCCTCCTTCTTCCTAAAGAACAACACTGGAGAACCCCAAGGAGAGATACTCGATTGAATAAAACCTTTGTCTAGCAAATCTCTTAATTGCTCCTTCAATTTTTCTACTCAGCCAGAGCCATTCTATAAGGAGGAATGGAGTTTGGTTGCGTATTCGTAAAAATATCAATGCCAAAATATATTTCCCACTCAGAAGGAATGCCGGGACGTTAATCAGGGAAGACTTATAAAAATTTATTCACGACCGAGACCGATTCTAGGGAAGGGGTTTCAGACTCAACATCCATCACCCTAACAATATGATAAATGCACCCTTTGGAAATAATTTTCCTAGCTTTGAGACAAGAAATAAATTGACCTCTTATAAGGATAGAATTCCCCCCTTTCCACTATAAAATAGTTTCATTTGGGAATTGAAATTTTACAACCCGAGTCCTATAGTCTATAGAGGCATAACTTGCATGCAACCAACCCATACCCAAAATCACATCAAAGTCCAACATGTCTAACTCTATTAAATCCACCAAAGTGACTTCATGAGACAAAGAAATAGGACAACTTCTGCATTCTCTTTTTGCCACTACCGAGTCACCAACCGGGGTAGAAACCGAAAAATGTTTCACTAACATTCGGGGAGTATTTCAAACTTCATAGCTATAAAGGTATAACAAAGGACAAAGTGTCACCGGGATCTAACAATGCATATACGTCAATGGAAAAGACATGTAACATACCGGTTGATGAGTCCACAATTTGGACTAATTTAGGGCAATATTTTGATAGAATTAGTGTCCTCAAATGCATATTTTGTCTCAAAATCTGATGAAAATCCTTAAGTTTTAGGTATTTAGATTTTGAGGGAAAGCATGGACACTACTTGGCAAGAAGGAACAAGGCGGCTGAAAAGAACAAAGAAATGAAGGCCTGAAGATCGCCGAGCTCAGTTGGTGAGTTGACGATGGGCCTAGAGATCGCCATTTGTTCCAGTGTGCAGAGACTTGAAGGAAAAGGTCAAGTTGGCGATGAAATGGAGCAGTCGGCGCATCGCCGATCAGTTCCGCGAAGCAGTACGGTATCGCCCAACAACTCAAAAGGCGAAGAGGCTAAAGGCTAAAGGCTAAAGCAGAAAGGAAATGAAATCAACCAAAAGGAGGATCGCTGAGCGTATCGTCGATCCCAACTAACTGCGCCGAATGGTCCTCCTCAACACAAATTTTTATCTCTTTTACATGTCTAGCTAAAACCCAAATTATTGGGGTGTGATTTTGTGAATACGGGCTAAATTATATGTTGGGTCTTGCTTGTTGATGGTTTATTTTTTGTTTAAATATGATTTTGTTTAGTAGTTGTGTATGAACTTAATGGGATTGTAGTTGAAAATACAATTTCATCTTAGTGTTTTTGGCTTGCTCGAGAGAGAGGTTGTAAAACTAAGACTACTAAATTGATAGGCGGTGGTATTGGGTCAACATAGGTTCAGCTCGAGAGAGTGAATCCTAGTCCTTCTCCCACACATTCAGCTTGAGAGAGTGAATGGGCTAAGGCGTAGGTTGTGCTTAATGAGGCAACTCGGTGTTCGAGAGAACCTGAGTAGATTCAAGGTAAGTTCCTTGAGAGAGAATTTACCCCCACTATAGTCTAGCTTAGTCACAAATGTTCAACAATTTACTATAAAAAACATGTACCCGATAGTGTAGTTTAACCCGTATTCCTATCACATCCCAAGAATCCCATCTTCATATCTCGTTTCCTTATATTTTTACTTTTTTTAGTTATTGTTAATTAATACAAACCCCCATTGATAATTGACGCTTGTGTCACTCCTTAGATTTAGTATATTTTTATTCGTTAATATTTATAGCTATGACTAATGAGAGTTTGATTTTATTTTTCTACTAATTCTCAAAACCACTCCATGTGGGAACGATCCCAACCCTTGGTTGGGTAATATCACTACACGCGATCGTTTGGCACTTGAACCGAAATAGTGTCAGTTGATTACGTCGAACATCACCGGTCACCACATAAAGGGAGCTCTCATGGTCACCTCGGGATTGAAGAGCGTAAAAGTTGTTTTGCTTTTGAGCATTGGAGTTGGAAACGCTTTGAGGAGTTTTCGTATTTTCTTTCCCCTTAACCTTGAGCATAGGAGAATATCTCATCTTGTGGACACTCTTGCCACACCCATAGCACCCATCCGAGCCAACTAAACATTTGCCTTCATGCTTTCTACCACATTTTGTACAATTAGGCCTAGCAACATAGGAACCACCGATACTTCCTCCATGAGGTTTAGGGTTGGAAACCATATCCTTGTCAACCCTTGGAGTACTATAGGAGCCTCGATTGGAGAATATTTGCTTGAACCTTTACCGACCTTGCCCATCAGACTTAGCATTGGAAAAATACCCTTCACCGGTTCTAGCTCTTTTCATCTCCCTATTGTTGCCTTGGAGTTTCTCACTCTCCATTTGTTGGGCGTACACCATAAGACGTGAGAGATCCATGTCATGAAGGAGCATTGACATGCGGCGTTCTTTTCTTACCACCTTGGATATACCCATCACATACCTATTCATCTCATCCCTAGGATCCACCACCATAGCCGGAGCATACATTTACAATTCGGTAAAATTTAGAGAATATTCTTCAACACTCATACCTATTTGACAAAGGTTGATAAATTCTTCCACCTTGGCTTCTCTCTTCTCTCGGGTAAAGAACCTATCAAGGAATGCCTTCTTGAACACCTCCCAATCTATGGGACCCGCTCCTACCGGCCTATTCTTTTTCCATTGAGTATACCATACTTTGGCCACACCCTTCAATTGGTAAGCGGCTAGCTCTGCTTTCTCTACCGAAGTCACCCCTATAGCATCAATTATCTTGTAAACCTCTTTCATAAATTCTTGAGGATTTTCTCCCACTTTGGAACCAAAGAACATAGGGGGATTCATTCTTGTGAAATATCTTAAGCTTGAAGCCATGGAGTTCATATTAGGGTTTCCATGGGCTCCAACATCCCTATTGTCTTGGACCGTCATGGCTTGAGCCAATGTTAGAAAAGCCGGCCTAATCTCCATATTTTTCATAGACGGAGGATCAACCGGAACTTTCTCATCTTGAGGATCTTGATTACCTTGAGGAACTCCTTGGTTACTATTCTCCTCTTCTACCCTTATTGCGTTGGCACTTCGTGTATTCATTTCCTGAAGAAACAAGAGACGGATTAGAAGGAAAACTTTATAGAGTTAAACTGTATGGCACGACTTAAGAGTAATTAAAGAAGTGTAGTTTCCTAAACATATTATAGCCTCCCACTCATAAATCAGGCGCGCTTCACACTCATGAACAAGACTCTACTAGACGTGGCGTATGAGACATCATCCTAGAATCATTCTAAGCCTTCTGCTCTGAAACCAAGCTTGTCACGACCTAAGGGTACCCCCTAAACGTAACATGGCACATAAGACCTCTAAAGGCATTATGTAAACCACTTAGCTTATCATCACATAGGTAAAGAATAATAGAGAGTAAAAATACATTTTCAAGTCTTAAGAAGTTTTCATAAAATTAAAGCGAAAGTCTAGACATAGTCTCATTTAGCCATCTATTACAATCGAAGTGTCAAAAAAATAGGGTCACAAACCTTACAATGGAAATCTGAAAAGTTTAGTACAATAAAAGAAATGAAACAATAATTTAGCACTTGTCCTTGGATCCATGAGGACATACCACACGGTTTGGAGAATAGTCAATCCAAGCTTTGAACTAGAAGGAATCATATCAAATGCGGGAATCTACAGTTTGTAGAAAAATGTAGAAGAATTATGGGTTAGTATAAAAATGCACAAAGTATGGTAGAGATGCATGAAAACCTTTAAACATGCTAAAAAGGGACATTTTAATTGAAAACTAAGCACTTTACCAAGTTTATAGTTCATCATTAAAATTAATGCAAAATCATAAGATACAAGCATATTCAACATATTGATCATCTCATAATAATGGAAACAAGCCATAAGAACCACCAAAGCATCCTTGTGCAATGTATGAATAAGATCCTATACTCCTACCCACACTAAGGAAAGCTTATTAAGTGATTATAGTTCATAACTCCAATTCTAGTTAATTCTATCATAGTGGGATTAGCTTTAACCGACATAGACCATGAGAGCTTAATCATGGAATCCTGTGTCTACCCCACACCGAAAAGGGGTTGTCCTACTTGCCTAAGGTAGAACCAAACTCTTAGCTTAAGTGGATCCACTAGCTAAAGTCCTATGTGGGCACATAGTTTACGGGATAAGGAGATTGCTTCTAGAAACCTGGACTCAACTAAGTTAGAAGGTTTCCATCTCATGATATAAGTACTTTGGGAACCCTGACTCAAATAGTGTAAAAAAACCTATTTGGAAAGACGGACTCAACTAGTGTAAAAGCTTCCATCTCATATTCATTTCCTCTCGGTGCTAAGCATTAATTTCCATTGAGTTCATATTAGGTCTTGATTTAAAGTGATAATTATGGAAGGGTGTCCTGACACACAATCCAACAAACCTTAGAATGTGACAAGCCTTTCACATTATAATCACTATATGTGACAAACCTTAGAATTACTATATGTGAAAAACCTTTCACATTGTATGATATTCATACCTAAGTGTGCATGTAAGGATAATCATCCAATCAACACAACAATTATATTATAATGTATTTACTTTACTCTCAAAGCAATCCAATTGTATACTAATTTATGCACTACAAAATTTTACGCATATGGCCAGACTATTTCTAGAGAACGCTTGCAAAGTGTTGCCGAAAATATTTTTGGGAACGCTTTTAAAGCGTAGCCCAAGTTTTTAACTTTTAGCCTCGATAATATTGACAACACTTGCAAAGTGTACTCTTTAATGGTATAAGCTAGATTTTATAAGCGTTGTTAAAATATGATATAATTGACAACGCCTATTTACATATATGGCCACAGTTTTAAAGTGTCCTATTTTTATAATTTTAAAAACAACACATTACAAGTGTGGCCTTAAAATTTTCACTAAAATATTGTATTCCCTCCAACATTTTTAACTCTCCCTCCCATTTTATTGGGAAAAAAAAATAATTCATAAAATATTAAAACTTTGTTTTCCCCAAATAAAAAAAAACATGTTTTTCTCGATGAACTGAAGAAGACACGTTTCTCTGATGAACTGAAAAGCTGAAGCTAAGTTTGAAGAACTGATCAAGAGCTAAAGCTAAGTCTCTCCGTCACATTTTTCTCTCAGATTTACACGATTTCTCACAAATTTCTCACTGAAGAGTTGAAGAGCTTCTCGCTGAAGAACACAATTTATGTCTTAGTTCTCATTGAAGACCGTGATTTTGTTGGAATAGGGTCTATCAGGTTAGAAATTCTATCTTTGAAAGTCTCAATTTTAGCTTAAGGGTTTTGATATTCTTGTATTTTGGATACCATTTTTGGGAGTCTAGCTTGTATTTTAGTTTCATCAGTTGGAAATTAAACTGAATAACTATAGGGTCTTGTTAATCGAATCATATCAATTTCACTCTAAAAAGTCATTAGTTTTTGAAAGAGAAGCAGAATCGTCGTGCAAGCCATTGTCTTGTTTTAGAACCTTGTGCCTGCAGGTTATAGTGTAAATTTCACTTTGGCCTGGAATGATATTATGTTGAGTAGATAGGTCCGCATAATGTTAAGCTAATTGATATCTTATGAGATCTGTGAATGTATTATTCTATGGTAGATGGATCTGATAGATAAGTTAAGCCATCCATATATCATGGAGTACAAGGATGCTTAGGTCGAGAAGGTATTATGTTATTTAGTTTCTAGAACAGGATTTGGAACTGAAATAATTATCCTTTACTTGAGAAAAATTCTATATTGAGTTACCTCAAAACATGATTGACTTTGTTTTTATTTCAGGTGAATTGGATATGCATCGTTACCAACTATTGTGAAGGTGGAGATATGTGAGTGGTTATCCTAGCCTTGCTAGCATTTTCTGATTATTTTTCTTATCTAACTTCCTTTTGTTAACAATATCTATTTATTGACAGGCCCTAACCACATGATGTTAAAGGTGTGCTGACACTTGTACTCTAAAATCAGAAATTTCTCAAACCCTAGTATGTTAGTTTTTCATCTTTTAATGTAATTTTTTAGCACAGATGTGGAATCCTCTCGGGATAGTTGGTGTAATCACGGATTTCAACTTCCCATGTGCTGTACTTGCTAAGCCATTGAGATTTTTGACATGAGATATCACTCCTATTGACTGTAGGAACTAGTAACAAACCAATGGATCATTATAGACTTTCCTCTAATGTACTTTTACGTTTCTTATATTGGTGATTCTTATCTGTTGCTTTCCTTTTTTTGGTTTCTTTGTTTCTTGAAGTTGCTGCTATATATGTGCATATGATCTTTTTTTCTCTTGCTTTTTATGTTGGGTGATTAAGTTCTAGGAAAAAAGATTGTTTTTTATGTGTTTTATAGGATTTTCTTGGACTGTTGGCTGAGTTTCTTTTATGTCTAGGGGAATATGTTATTTATGTTTTTGGGGTTTTTGATCTTGGTTGAGAACTGGGTTTTGACTTGGATTGATTTGATCAATTGAGTTACTTTTTAGGGGAGGCCTAGGTACCATGGAAACAGGAAGCAAAACCTACCCACCAAAGGGAAACATTACATTAGAATATTCCATGAGGACTCCTACTGAAGAGAGTCGGATGATGAGAATGTTGGATGGAAGCTTGGATGAGTTTAGATGTCGTCTATATATGATAAATTCTAGAGTGACCAAGGTGGAGGATGAAATTTAGGCCACAGAGAGAGATTTCACACTACCATCATATGTAGTATGGCGGACTATACCTAGGAAGGCCATGATCAATCACGAACAAATATAGAATATCTTCCACTCCAAGTGCCTCCTCCAGAGCGAAGTATGTGTTTTTATCATTGATAGTGGAAGCTATGCGAACCTTGCTAGCACGGCTGTGGTGGACTACTTGAAGCTTCCTACCTCTAAGCCTGCTAAACCATACACACTTCAATGGTTGAATCATGAAAAATTGAGGGTACATGAGCACGTATTGATTAAGTTTCAAATTGTAAAATATCATAATGATGTACTTTGTGATGTGATTCCCATGCACGCTAGTCATGTACTACTAGGGAGGTTATGGCAACACAGCCATGCGACAACCCATGATGGAAGGCACAACACCTATACTGTCATGTCAATGGGTTGTAAATATGTCCTTAAGCCAATGTCCCCTTCCCAAGTCATAGAGTTCTAGTATAGTGGTAACTATTCCCGCCTGTCACGCGGGTAACCCGTGTTCGATCCCCGGCAGCGATGCCATTTTGACTTGATGTATCCGAGCGCTTCATCCAATACTAAGCGCCCATGGTCGTTCAATAGTAATATAACCAAACTAGTGAGTTGGGGTAGAGTCCCCAGCAACGGCGACATTTTGATTTGACATATCCGGGCGCTTCATCCAATACTAAGCATCCACGGTCATTCAATAGTAATATAACCCAACTATTGAGTTGGGGTCGAGTCCCAAGGGAGCGGTTTGTAATAGAGAATTAAGAGAAAAGCAAGAACTTCACTCAAGTCAATTATAGCTAAAGACTTATACGAAGAAAAACATATCAAATTAAAGGGTGACACACGTGTCAATTATCAAAGTGGGTTTTGTAATAAATTATCAACTAGAAGCAGCAAATAATATAGAAATATGAATATGGAGACAGGATTCTTGGGATGTGATAGGAATATGGGCTAAAATAAACAACCGGGTAATTGTTATTGATAGTAAATCTCTGTAAATTGGTAACTAAGCTAGACTTTTGTGGGGGTAAATTTTTTCTTAAACAATTTACCCTGAATCAAATCGATTTCTCTCGAATAAGAATAAGTTGCAATGTAGAAAAACCTTCGCCTTAGTCCATTCACTCTCTCTAGTAGAATGCGTGGGAGAGGGTTTACGATTCACTCTCTCGAGCTGAACCCACGACAACCCATTAACCACAGACTATTGATTCAGTAGTTTTGGTTTTAAAACCTCTCTCTCGAGCACGAAGGTAATATTATATTTGAAACTACAAACCCATTAAATTCAAACACAACTACTGAACGAAATCACCTTTAAACAACAAATTAACTATCTATTAGCAATACCCAATAGTAAATTAAACGCATATTCACATAATCACACCCAAAGAATTGAGGTTTTAGCAAGACATAGTAAAGAGATAGAAATCGATACCGAAAAGTATTTCCATCTAATGGGTATGATAGATATTTTCTTTACACACGTCTAAGATGAAAAATATTCAATACCCATATCCAATTGCGTAGAAATGGAAATCTTCAAATCTTCAAAGCTAAGCAACAAAGTCTCCAAAACTCTAAGTTCTAAAAACTGAAAATAATGTTTGATATTCTAAAATTCGATACTAATTGCATTAAAAATCTGATACTAAGCTAAAAATTTAAACAAGTATTTATAGTCGTCAACAATTATGCTGCGAAGGACCACTCGGCGCAGTTAGTCGGGATCGCCGATCCACTCAGTGATATGCCCTTTGGTCTGGTTTATCGCTTTTCTGCATTGGCCTTTAGCTAATTCAAGATCTGTAATGTTGGGCGATGGAGTACTGCATCGCCGAATCCTTCGGCAACTCACCGACTGCTCTTTTATCTCGATGACTCAATTTTTTCCCTCAGATCTTGGCACACTGGAACATTAGGCGAGACCATAGCTATTCGGCGACTCGCCTAATGGTTTAGGCAATCCTCAGTCCGTCCTTTCTTCGTTCTTTTCAGCTGCCTTGTTCCTTTCTGCCCAATAATGTCCATGCTTTCTCTCTAACTCCAAATACCTGAAACTAAAGTATTTTCATCAGTTATTGAGACGAAATATGCATTTCAGGACATTAAATCTATCAAAATAAATCCCTAAAAGAGTCCAAATCATGGACTCATCAATACTCCCAACTTAAACTTTTTCTTGTCCTCAAGTAAAATTTAAATTCAGCAGTTCAAGAAGGATGTCTCAAACACTGCTACACAAGACTCAATCATGAATGCACACAAAAAGACTCAACTTACTCGTGCAAGGATCAATTGTGCACTCAAAGATTCAAGTTGTGACTTACCATTACCAAAGAATCTCAAGTTCACTAAACTTGTTTCAAATGCAAGTTCAAGATCAACAAAGGTATTCAGATTTCATCATGGACATTAGCATTAGGATCATGGAAGTTGGGGCTCACAGTTGTACATGAAATATCAGCGAACACTAGATCCATGGTCACGATAGAAGATTCATGTACCAAAGCAGTTGTGTATTTGGATCTCCCGTTTAGAGCATTTACTATGTTTTCAAAAGTCGCCAGACTAGTGATACCTCCATTAGTGAAATATCAGGCATCTACTGTGTGATACTTCACATGCAATTTATCAAACACATGGTCCTCTTTCAGGGTTTGAATTTCATAGGTAGGGTGAACCGAAAATGGCGTCTGAAAACTTATGGGAGAAGTTGTCCTCTTTACCATATATATTTGGGTTGGTGGCTAAAATGTTAAGTAAATTTCTTCTTGAAATGCATGCAATCGAAAAATTACTTGTTTCTAAACAACCAATCGAACTATGTTAGAGATTCACCCTCAAGGTAGAATGAAGGAAGAGGTAGTCAATACTCAACGCGAAGCCAAGGAAGGCAAAGTACCACTCGACTCAATAAAGCCAGCCTCTGAATTCCGGTGCCACTGAATTGACCAATCTCACCACTTCCATTAGAGTACGAAAATTTAAGGGTCAATGTATCAAACCTGAATTTCTTACTGTATTAAGAAGAGAACTAAAACACAATAAAAACTTTAAAATTCTGATTGAAATACTCAAACTACGGAAATACAATGGAAATATTGAACTAACAAGTAACTAAAGATAGAAACAGGAATATAGATGAGAAACTTAGACTATAGAAGAAGAGGACAAAATATTTCTTTAATATGCATAAACCCTTCTTTCTAACTCATTTTCCCTTTCAACCAAATGTTAATTGGGCTCGAATCCCAAAAAAATCACTCCAATATTTTACCTGGCCCAATATTATTCACCACTTCTAACTCATAGGCTCTTATAAAGTTAGCTTGGTTCTTGTTGAGAAGTTGAAATTCCCATACGAGATCATATCTGCAAAAAGTTGGTCCCGCACCCAAACCCCATTTCAAATAAAAATCCACAAGTGGTTCATAATTAGCGTGGAAGCCACATGATCCAAATAGGGGGTCGTTCTAGACCAATGTTAACATTTTAGAGATAATCACGCTGACATAATTCGCATCCGAGCTAGTTTAATCAGAATGTTGTCTAAAGTCAAACTTAGGACTTAACTTGAAAGTTAAAATGCCTAATCCCCAAAATCTCGCACTAAAAGCCTTGAGAATCATCTTGACTTTTCTGCTAGCCTAAAATGACTCTTCTAGGGCTGATTGAATCATCACAATTGAATTTTGAGGTCATCTTCTTGAACTTTTGATTAAAACTAGCCGTTCAATGTTCAAAAGCTCCAAAACACTAAAACTCACATAAAACCTAAATGAATTACCAGGTGACAAAATTCCCAGTCCCAGCAAGTCATAAATTACTTGGGGTCCGTAAAGGAAAGATCTAAATAATAAACATGAGAAATAAACATAGAAATGACCTGGTGCTCATTACAACATCCATTACTAAAAAGGACTTTCATTAGCGAAAGTAATAGTCAAGAAGTACCTAAAGGCTGAAACAAGCCAGGAAACTGCTCCCACATATCTTGCTAGCTCACCTAGGTAGCCTCCTGATACGCTCAAATTACACCTCCATAAGGAAGTATAAGCGATCATTGTCAAATAAAGAACCCAACTTGTAGGTTGGGGTCGATACCATGATAAATATGATTCAGACTTAAACTTAACTAACAATTTTATTCGTTTAGGCAAATTATTTTCGAGGAAAGTAAAGAAGCGGGATTTTTTAGGTCGGTAACAAATTTGAATGCATAAGTAATAAGTAAACAAGATTCAGACTTTGAGCTATCAATATGAGAAAGAAACTAGGGTATTTGTGTTCCCCACAAACTCTTAATGAAGTAATACTAATAATAGTAATCATTTCCTAGTGTTTAACATGGAAATTTGGCAAGTTAGTATCCCTAAATGATTGGTCCTCCATGTAGGGAATTTCACCACAAAACTTGTTTCGTCTACGGGTGTGTGCTTTACTAACCCTTACATTTACCCAGATTAGTCGGCATATCAATGTAGTTTAGTTTTCACTAAACCTATGTTGTTTAATCATTTTCTCATTCACTACCTCTTTGGTTCGCAAGTAGGAACGAGGCAAGTTCTAACGTTGCGCACCATTAAAAAGACTTCTAAATGAAAATATTAACAATACCTGCATAAAACCTATTCAAGAATTACTTAATTATTATGCATACATTGTTAATTGCTCATGGTTCCCACAACCCTAGTTGTGGATTTACCTACTCATGCTTGAGAGTTCAAAATTCATAATTAAGTTGAAAGTTTTCATGAACTTATAATTAGAGTATATCAAATCCGAAATCTTGAATTGAATTACAAAGTGAAAATTGTATTAAACGAAATTTGTAAATTTAATTGCTAAGAGTTCGCCAATTAATTCCCAGAGACCAAAAACTAGAAGTATACAATAATGTCAAACCCCCAAAAATGAGGATTACAACTTCTATTTATAGAAAAAAAATCCTAACTTAAACAGGAAACAAAATAAGGAAATAAACTGCTCAGACGCAGTTTCGATCAATGCCTAGACCTACGGAACGTGGATCGACCTACGGTCCGTAGGTCACCCTCCGTGGTCCCACAGTTGTGCATAATTTGTAGGCCTTCAATCGACGACTCCACCTACGGTCTGTGGCTAGGACTACAGTCCATCCTATCACTCTGTGGTTTGAGTACTGGAACTCAACTTCCTGACAAGGACCTACGACTGCCTACTTACGGCCCGTTGATGGACCTACGGTCCGTGGATTGCTCTGTCATTGGCCACTTCTGCACTTTTCAGCTGGCATCTTCATCAACCGCATCCAAGGCTATTTCCTGCAAGAATTACACACAAAACATTATTTCTAATAACAAACTAGCCTAAGACACACACAAACTTTAAGTGAAATGCATCAGAAATACCGTAAAATCACGGTATGTCAAAAACATCAACTTAAACTTATTGTTTGTCCTCAAGAAACACAGTAAAACTCCAAATTATAATTATGTAGCAGCGGACATAGACATATAAACTCAAGCAATCGTGTGGCTTTCTCAATCGATTCCATCACATTAGTGCAAATCTTTTCATCTAGACTCAACAAGCTAACTCATGCGGATCAAAACACAACATAGATCGACCAATAGATACTATAACATACACCTTTCATAGTTAACAAGGTACCAACTCTCAAATAATGTAACCAATGTCTCACTTTAAAAGAAATCCTTTTTCACACAAAATATATGAATTTCAAGTTTAAGTATTCATTCAAAACTCACGCGCAAAAGTGACTTCAAGTATAGTTAGTTCTCAATACCATAGGCTTGCCCTTATTTTCACGCATAGTGTAACAACCCGAAAATTTAGTAAGACCTAACTAGAGTCTAATGGAATCAAATAGGTGAAACTAGAGCCTCACATGTGAATTTATAGTTGAAAACTTGATTTAATGATGAATAATGGCTTTTCAAGTTAGTTTGAAGATTTTAGAGGTCAAACGTTAAGAAATGACTATAACATCCGGAAACTAGTCAATTGAACTAGTGAGTTCTAAGTGTCTTGTCGTGGAAGTTTGTAGTGGTGTTTGATGGTGAAAAGTTTTAGAAGTGACCCTTACACTTAGAAAATCATGTTTAGGGGTTAAATGTCCGAATATGACTCCCCAAGGACTACCCTAGGGGTCTTTGAGGAGGACCCAACCTTTTGCCAAAAAGCTGTTAAAAACAGCATCACTTACGAGACCCAAACTACAGCCAGTAGACTGGTCTACGGACCGTAGGTGTAGGTCGTAGGTGGGGACTTATCTTGAGGAATATTAGCTCCCCAAAATGGGAGCCTCAATCCCAAATGACGAAGTGTAGCACGGTCCATAGGTGGAGGGCCGTAGATGCTGCCAGGTTTCAACTTTTAATTTTTGTTTAGGGGTCTTAGTTTTAGTTAGTTATTTAATGAAGGGTTAGGAGGGGTGGTTATAAAATTAATTACCTTTCTAAAACCAACTATAAGACCCTAACCCTAAGACTTTAACTCATTCAACTAAACTCAAAACTCAAATATCAAAACACAACTTCCCTCTCCCAAAACCCTCTCTCTAAGAACACCATTGAAGAAGGAAACCAAGGTTCATCTAGGGAACCAAGATCTCGACTTCCTCCATCAATTCTCAAGGAAGTAACTAAGGTATGGATTCTCTTCACTTTTGGGATCTTTTCCCCAAGAGGCCCTCTCAAAATTGGATTTCAAAGTTCCCCAACTAATAGGTTTTCAATCAAATTCATGGATATATTTCTATTATTTAAATTGATCTATAATGGTTGTTTATGATTATATATGAAGGTTTTTGGATTAGTTCATGTAATGTTTATGGTTTTTTAGCAATTCCCCACAAGACACATGATTTCCCTTCTTTCTCAAATCTAAACCCTGGTATGTCTTGAATGATGAATGAAGGATGAGAATCTAGTATATTTGCATGTAATTCATTATTGTACTATGATGTTATTCTATATGATGTATGAATGTCAATAAAATACGGTTGAATCTTGAAGAAAGCCTTAAAGGCTATGAATGAATGTCTTCAATTGGATGATTAGTCTTATATTGAATTGTTGATCCACTTATGGTGGATGTGCTTACTTGATTTATGAATTGTGATGTTGAGTCATGATTTCCTCTTCCCTACCACCCTAGATATGACTAAGTATGATATGATATGAATGTGCATGATATCCTATGATGATAATTGTGTTATTTTGATGAATGTATAGTTATTCTCATACAAACCTAACACATGTAATGTGAAAGACTTTCTCACATATTTTTGGTTCTAAGGTTGAAAGGCTCTTCTCACCTAATGAATCCTTGGGTTAATATAATGTAGTTTTGTATGAATGCCTAAGTGCACTCTCCTATATATAATAAACTTAAGTAAAGACGTAAAGTTACTTTAGAGGAATTAGGCTTAGCACCGAGTGAACATGTATATGAGATAGAGGCTTTTACGTTTAGCAACTACGGCTTCCCATATGGGTTTCTTCTACGTTTAGCAAGTCCGAGTTCCCGATATATATATGTTGTCTCATGAAATGGAAACCTTCTACATTTAGCAAGTCCGGGTTTCTAGTAGCAATCTCCTTGTTCCATAACTATGTGACGACATAGGTAGTTAGCTAGTGGATCCACCTTGACGCTAATATTGTTAGTTTCACCCTAGGCAAGTGAAACACCTCTTTTCGGTGTGGTGGTAGAACACCGGATTCCATGTAGCTCACGTGGTATTTGTCGGTTCTTGGTAATATCCCTATGTTTTAAGAATATGAACTAAGATATGAATATGACCTATGATTAAGAATATGAAATTTAATTATGGCTTCTTTAGGGGTACTACTTAGTATAGGTAAGGGTATGGGACTTTACCTATACATTGCACAAGTGGGTCCTAAGAGAAGTTCTTGTGTGAGTCCTTTATGTATAACAACTTATGAATGATGTTAAGGTTGATTTCACCTACTAATGATGTTAATTATGTATGTGACTACACTTGTGACTTCTTTAGGGTTTTACTTAGTATATATGGGGTTATGGGACTTCATTTGTACATTGCACTAGTAAACTTGAAAGGTGATTATGGTTGGTATCTTTATGATATGATGATTATTGAATTGTTGCATGCTCCCGTAAGTTATTACTATGATTGACTTTTCTTATAATTCAATTAATGTACATGACTACTTCCTTAATTGTGACTATTGGTTATATTGAGGTGTAAAGATGAAGTGCATAACCAATGTAACCTCAAAGGAGTGTTTAGTAGGGTTTGTATTAGGGGATGCGACCCACACATTGCACAAGTATTCTTTAGGGGTTACTAAGGTAATAGCTTTATCATGAAATGAGTAGCAAAGTGATATTGGCTTATGTTGTATATTGTAGATGCATGTTAGTGATCATACATTTCACAAGTGTTTCATAGGAGTTGTCTATGTGATGATTATTTAATGATGAGATTATCTTGGTATTGGAATATATTCTTGTTTGGTATTGGAGGCTATGTATTGTTGAGATTGGGATGTGTTCTATCTTGATGTTGGAGACTATGCCTGTTATTGTATTGATATCTCTTACATTATAATGTAATGTATGTGAGTTGCCTTATTGGTTGCATTCTCGAATTATTCCAAAGATGATGTTCAAAATAGCATATAGCATGATTTGAAATGAAATGTCCCTTTTGAAGCATGTTTTAAATGTTTTTATGCATGGCTTCCATACTTAGTACGTTTTCATGCTAACCCTTTCTTTCTACATTTTCTATAAGTGTAGGCTTTGGAGATTTTGGATTCGACCCTCGTGGCTAGGTTCATAAGAGATCAAGAAGAAGAACAAGAATGGTGAGTCCTTATTGTATTCAAGGGCTCAACCTTATGTACTTTATTATCTTTACCTTTATGTTTTTGAACTTTGTAAGGGCCGTATCCCTAAGTTCTGTATTCAAGAGTTTTATTCTAAGTAATGAGATGGTTTGAGACATAGTGCCATAGATACTCTTTCATTTTTATAAGAGACTTCAATTGTAAAGAAAAGTTTTAAATTTTCATATTTTTCTATGTGTTATGCCATGACGAATATGCTAAGGGCTTGTATGAGACCCCTTCGGGGTCAAGTACACCGTGTTACGACTAGGGGGTGCTCTCAGGTTGTGAAAAACTTGGTATCAGAGCACAAGGTTTTGGGAAGGTTTTTAGGATGTGTCAAACCAGATCTAGTAGAGTCTTGTTTATAAATGTGAATTGCGCCACATTTTATGAATAAGAGGCTATCGAATGTTAGGAAAACTTCACTACTTCATTCTCTAAGTCGTGCCCTAGAGTTTAGTTTTATTTGGTTCTTCTCCTAATGTGTGCCCTATGGTTTTCAGAACATGGCTACTTCAAGGGCTCATGTTGAAAGGAATGAGGAAGACAAAGTAGTGCAAGAGGTTCCTCTCCAAGCTCTAGTTTACCCTATAGGGGAGGATGTGATTCATGCAAACTTTAGGTCTGTTATCCAATTGTTGGATCAATCCTTAAAGGAACAAGTCGACAAAGAGATCGTAACTCCGGCAAATCCTATAAGGGGGATATCTAATTCTAGATTGGTTGAGTTCTGAGGGAGGCATCCTCCTAGGTTTTATGGCTCCAGGATAGGAGAAGATCCTCTAGAATTTATGGAAGAGGTTTCTAAGGTATTAGAAAATATAGGGGTAACTTCAATAGAAAATATGGATTTAGTCTCTTTTCAACTCAAAGGGGTCGCGCAAGCATGGCATGATCAATGGAGAGAGAATATGCCGGTAGGATCGAGCCCTATAGAGTGGGAAGGGTTCAAGAGTGCCTTTCTAGATAGGTTCTTTCCTTTGGGAATGAGAGAAGCTTTGGTGCTTGAGTTCATCAACCTTGAACAAGGTGATATGGGTGTTAAGGAGTATGCAAGGAGGTTCAGCCAATTGTCTAAGTATGTACCAATCCTAGTATGCGATCCCATATCAGGGATGAATAAGTTTGTGTCAGGATTATCCGATTTAGTTGAAAATGAATGTCGTGTTGCCATGTTTGAGCATAACATCAGTATCCCTTGTCTTATAGAGTATGCCTTGGAAAGTGAGAAAAAGAAACTTGAAGGAAAGTTGAAGGAGAAAAAGAGGGTTAGGATGGATGATGGAAATTCTTCTCTTAAAAGGTCCTTTGGACAAAATCCTTCTAAGGTTCTCCCAAAAGCTAAGGAGGAGAGAGAGTCTAATCCTAAGCATAAAAGAGGAAGAAATAGTGAATCAGTGTTACCTAGGCCCACTTGCAAAATATGTGGAAAAAACCATCTTGGGAAGTGTCTAGCCGACACAAAGGATTGTTATGGTTGTGGTGATAGTGACCACAAAATGAGGGATTGCCCAGTGCTTACGACTAAGGGAAGAGAGATGAATAAAATTTGGACCGATGCTCTTCAATCTAGAGGTGAACAAGAGTATCCTCCTAATGTTACTCCCGGTATGTGATTTATGCTTATTTCTATTCTGGTGATACTTGTCTTTTGTGACTTGATGAATTGGATATAATGAGCTTTTGTGTTGCCATTAGTATTCATGGGCTTAATTATGGCCATATGTGGTTGTTAGTATAACCCAACTTAGCCACAATGAGTCTTAAGATGTGTTGGACTTTTGATGAATAGTAATGCTTAAGTGAAGCCTAGAAATATTGAGTGAGTAAACTCTCTTAAAAAAAAGGATGGAAGTGTAATTCTCCATGGTTTTAGAATCATATATTTGTGGTGAGTGTGAAGGTTTAGTCATGACTTACCCCGACCTTAGTATTGAAGGTAGCAATGTTGGAAAGAGTTTATTTAGGCTTACCCCATATGGGGGATAATGTGCTTAGATGGTAAAGACTTTGAGTGTCCTTGATGTTCATGAATTAGGCTTTCTTGAAATTCTGCATTTATTAGAATCACCTTCGGGGATTGATATGAAAAGTTGAGTTTACTAGATGTGCATGTTTGGTTTGACTTGAAGTTCTCACCTTAAGGATTGTGATAAGTTTGAGTAGTTTATTCCTAGTTTGGTAGACCCATATGAAACTTTAACCTTGAGTGGTGTTGGTAAGATTGCTTGTAAGAAAGAGTTCTTAGATGTGAACCTCTCTAACTTTGAAGTACCTATTGGGATCTTAGACCGACAAGTTAAGAAATAGAAGAGTGATAAAATGCTTTCATGAAAATGTTGAGGAATGGTGTTTTAGTAAGGGTCTTAGTTGAAGGTGCTTAATTGGGTGGCCAAAGGCCAATGAGATGTCCCAATATCCTTATATTCCCTTGTATTTCTCCTCTATCCTAAGATGATAAGTTCTCCTTGACCCATTTCTTGACCATGGAGTCTTTTATGTTATGTGTGTCCTATATTTTCCTTGTCCCATAGAGTTACTTTTGTTGACCTTGGTAGTATTTGAATGCATAGTTATTAGACCTTTATTGGTTTTAGAGCCCGGTAAGGTTAAAATGATCCTTGGTGAAGCTTGATTTTTTAAGAAAGGAGTAGTATTAGAAGTTTTTGTAAGAAAGGGCTCATTGCCAAGGAGGAGATCATGTGCTTGAGTAGAAACATTGATTGAGAGTCCCGATGTCCTCATCTTTTCTTCTATTCCTATTCTAGCTTGAGACCAAGAATTCCTTCTTGGGCTTGTTTTGTTTTTAGGAGTCATGGGTGTTTTGAAAATTTCCATGCTCTCCTTTTGTTTTGCATGGTTTTGAAGGATTCTTACCTTGTATAAAAAAAATGGAATTTTTCATGAATTAGATGTTCTTCATGTTGTTGTGCATTCTAGTATGGTGATAGCATGTTTGACTACATGAGATGATGTAATGAACATGCTTTGTGTACTTTTGATGAAATGGCACTTGGGCTCCATGTTGATTGTTTTGAGCTTGCTTTTAATGAGAAAAGAAAATTCTTCTTATGACTGTGATTAAAGATGTTTGGAAGTATGGTGTAGGCTCACTCCTAAGGGGGGGAGTGTATGCCTAGAAAATATTGTTGTTATGTGCTTATGTGTTACCATGACTTCTTTATATATTGCATGTTCATGGAAAAAGAAACTTGTGTTAGAAAGAGAATAAGTTCAGGTGAATTGTTTTCCCTCATGTTATGGTGCCTTGAGTAAAAGTTGCCTATTGAACTTCATGAGAAGGTTATATGAGTATGTTTAGTTAGGAGTTGAGAATTTCCTCCATAAAAAAAATGTTTTTGGGAGTTTAATGCATATGAGCTCAATGAGAGGATGTTGATCATGTTAAGACCAGGAGGAGGTAATTCCTCCTATGAACATGAGGTATGGCTGCATTACAGCATGATAAGGTTGGATTTAGTTCCTACTTCTTTGTATCGCATTGAACTAGTTGAATTGGAGTTGATGTTACCTCCTTTGAATATGTGCACATTGTGAATAGTGTATTTTGAGTTGTGAAATATTGTGATGTTTCATGCTTGGTTGGGCTGCTAGTCTTGAGTCATTAATTCTATAACGTGTTTCAAGTGTCATTGGAGGACGAATGTTCCTAAGGGAGAGATAATGTAACAACCCTGAAATCTAGTAAGACCTAGTTGAGTCGAATGGAATCAAATAGGTGAAACTAGAGCCTCACATGTGAATTTATAGTTGAAAAACTTGATTAAATGATGAAAAATGGTTTTTCAAGTTAGTTTGAAGATTTTAGAGGTCAAACGTTAAGAAACGACTATAACGTCCGGAAACTAGTCATTTGAACTAGTGAGTTGTAAGGTTCTTGTCATGGAAGTTTGGAGTGTTGTTTGAGGGTGAAAACTTGTAGAAGTGACTCCTACACTTAGACCATCATGTTTAGGGGTTAAACGACCAAATACGACTCCCCAACCTTAGGCCAAAAAGCTGTTAAAAACAGTAGCACATATGAGACCCAAACTACTACCAGTAGACTGGTCTACCAACCGTAGGTCTAGGTAGTAGGTAGGGACTTAGCTTGGGGAAGTGTAACGACTCGGAAAATGATAGAGTGAAACTAGAGCCTCATATGTGAGTTTGGAGTCGAGAACTTAATGAAATGATTATATTTGAAATGACCCAAAAAGTTCTTAAAAAAATGTGCTT